>CAKNXH010038795.1:0-12930 GCA_932178445.1 Andricus quercusramuli | reverse complement strand
CGAAAACTTGAGTGAAAATCACGTAGGCGAATTGCTTAGGTTCTCGAAGTTCTCAATTTCTGTTCTTGACATACATCAACTTTGCGGAAAATTGGACTTTTTTTGTAAAAAAAAATATAATTTTTATGGTTGAAAATTCATCTTTTTGGCATAAAATTCAACTATTCTTTTTCTTTGAATCTTTTTTGGTTGGAAATGATTTTTTTTCAAATGAAAATGTAACTATTATTCCAGTTGACTGTTCCATAATTTTAGTTGGAAATTCATCCCTTTTTCCTGAACATGCTTTTTTTTGCTAAAAATTCATTTATTTAATTTTTGGTAGAAAAATGATCTTTTTTAGTTTGAAATTCGTCTTTTGGTAGAAATTCATCTTCTTGGTCAAAATTCAATTGAACCGCTGGCGATTAAAAGGGGATACGCCCGAAACGCCGTCGTTTTAGTTGGCCTCTGGGTCATATTTTTTTTCAGGCCAAATTTTAATTTTTTAATAACATGTTCCAATAGGAAATTTTATTGCACATATTTTTAGTGCCATAAATAAATGTGATAACTTTATTAGTTTCCGAAATAATCAAGAAAATGTTACTTTTTTCTGCAATCGCAAAATACGAATTTTTTCTGTTCAACTCGCCACAATTTCTACAATAATAGGAATTTTGTAATAAAAATTTCAGAAAATATGCACCATCATATAACGATATTAACGTCATTCATAGAATTTCAATTACTTGTCACTAAAAATTTATAACGATTTTCATTCTTCTCATTGCGTAAATTAGATATTGAAAGTTTCAAACGCTTCGGGAGTCGAACGAATTTTCAGAAAGTTAAAATTAACGGTCACCTAAAATTTAGTTAGGATTCAAGGAAGTTTTTTGGAAAATATCAGGCAATTATATTTTATAGTTTTGAAGTGACAATTAATTTAAGATCTCAGCGCTGTCCCGTACGCGTGCTAGCTCGTCCTGCAATATCAACGTCTGTACAACAGCGGGCGATTGGGAGGTCAAGCCGGCCACCAAAATAATAATGAAGACATTACCATTTACATTTGTTTATTATTTTTTAATAACAAATTATAAAAATTAAAACTTATATAATGTTTATATAATAACTTGTACGATTTCTTTATAACTAATTTAATCACTTTCGTCACTGTATTCAGTGTTGTGGACAACTTTTTGGAAGATCTTTTAGTTTAAGATTAGTAGTAAAGAAAAAAGTAGTTGCCTTCTCTAATTTATAATTATCATAAACGTCTACTTTTCCGTCGGGGTGAAAATGTAAAACAGAAGCTTTACTAATTTGAACATTTTTTGGTTTGCGGATTTTGCCCTTGAAACTTTTTTCAAAATCCTGCAAAAAATCTTCACATTTCGTAACCACAGTAAATGGAGGGGAACGACCGTTTTGAATCAATTCCATATATTCATCTGGCGTTTCAATGCGCTCTAATTTTTTTTTGCTTCTGCGTATATGTGCCAAAATTCCTATCACATTGACAATAGGAGTGTCCACGAACTGGAAAGATATACTTAATTTCAATTTGCAAATTAATAGACAATAGAAGCAAAAAATTAAATACAGTATAATTTTTATTTTGTCCGGGACATCCATCTGAAAATAGAGTTATGGAGCTGAATTTGACTTTATCAAACTCCCTCATTATTGCGTACTGAATAAAATTGCATACCGTGTTTGCTCCTTACTTTATAATCCCGTCAAGAAGAGGAAACATGTAGCTTGTGCCCGTGTTGTGTATGTGCACATTAAATAAAAAAAGCCATACTAACCGTTTGTAAAATTGTTCGGATACCGGTAATTTAGGTAAGGGTAAGTTCTGTGCAAAGTCAAATTCGCAACATAGACTGGTATTTTCAGAGAGTATTTGCTTCTTCAATGATAAATAACTTTGAGCACTTTCTTTGTGTTTAATTAAGTCTTCACTTGTCACTCCTTCTGTCTCACTTTTATAGCAAGTATTGCATACATCAGTCCGAGGAAGTTTGAAAGTGAAGCCGACATTATGGTTAAAATATTTAAAATAGATAGTTGTACTTATTGTTAATTTGTGCCCGGTTTTTTCGAAATAATATTTTTCGAATAATTTGTACAAAGTTTTGAGATCCAACGATGGGTTTTTAAAATATTTAAGGTTCGTAGATTGACGTTTATAATGAGAAGTGCGATGTGGAATTGATTCAAAATGCTCTTCAATCATTTTTTTTATATCTTCCGATAATTTAACATGGTTTTCACGTCGCCCACCTGCTGAATTTTTCAAAGGCTGCTTATTTAACATATTTTTTTGAACAGTTTCTATTCTCTTTTTACCTAAACAAAGAAATACGCACACAAATTTTTTACAAATTGGAATGTTTTCTTCATCCGCAGGAAATAAGTAAACCCAGTTAATTAATCGATGTTTTGTTTCCGCTTTCGTTTCGACGGGATCTCTACATTTTAGCATTCCGCGGAGTATCAAATTTTGCTGATGATAATCTCCGAGGTCCCAAAACTGTTTGTGAAGTTTTTCTTGATGATCAATTGGAACTTTTTCAAAACATTTTTCTCGGCAGCAAGCTTCAGTAACTTTGAAAATTCTCTCTGGGATTTCTTTTTCTTTTACACCGTCCTCTATAGTTTTAGACTTAGTAATATATTCCTTTCCTTACAATATAACATAAATTTTGTAAACTTTTTGATTAAAAGAAACATCTATTCATTGAATGCCCTTCATTAATTTCGTAATTATTTGATATTTAAAACTTTTTACATTTTCAATAGTACAATTCAATGTAAAAGATTATATTAGACTATTTGAACTAATTTTAAAATAAAAATTTTTTAGAAAAAGCTATTAAGAAATCATATAACAAATAATAATAGCATATTAAAATGATCAGAAAAGTTAATTTTTAAATTTCTCTAATACTTTTAAGTAGTACCTTATTTCGGGAACATTTTTTCTTATTCTTCAACCAATTTTCTTCACACCTTTTTATTGACCTTCCGATCGTCCGTTGTTATACAGACGTTGATATTGCCGGACGAGCTAGCACGCGTACGGGACAGCGCTGAGATCTTAAATTAATTGTCACTTCAAAACTATAAAACATAATTGCCTGATATTTTCCAAGAAACTTCCTTGAATCCTAACTAAATTTTAGGTGACCGTTAATTTTAACTTTCTGAAAAATCGTTCGACTCCCGAAGCATTTGAAACTTTCAATATGTAATTTACGCAATGAGAAGAATAAAAATCGTTATAAATTTTTAGTGACAATTAATTGAAATTCTATGAATGACGTTAGTATCGATACATGATGGTGCATATTTTCTGAAATTTTTATTACAAAATTCCTATTATTGTAGAAATTGTGGTGAGTTGAACACAAAAAATTCGTATTTTGCGATTGCAGAAAAAAGTAACATTTTCTTGATTATTTCGAAAACTAATAAAGTTATCACATTTATTTATGGCACTAAAAATATGCGCAATAAAATTTCCTATTGGAACATGTTATTAAAAAATTAAAATTTGGCCTGAAAAAAAATATGACCCAGGGGCCAACTAAAACGACGGCGTTTCGGGCGTATCCCCTTTTGATCGCCAGCGGTTCAATTATTCTGGTTAAAGATTCATCATTTCAGTAAGAGATTCATCTGTCTGATTTAAAATTCAACTATTTCAGTTGAATATTTACTATTTCATTCGAAAATTCATCTCTTCTTTTGTTTGGTTAATCATTAATTTTCTCAACTTAGCATTTAATCATTTAAGTTTTTGTTGCCAATTTATCTTTTTAAGTAAAAATTAATTTTTTGCTTGAAAATTCAACGATTTCAGTTGAATATTCATTGTTTTAGTTAAAAACTCTTATGTTTCGTTTAAAATTATTTTTTTTTACTAAAAATGTTACTATTCCATTTTTGGTTGAAAATGATTATTTTTTTAGTTCAAAATTCAATTATCTGCTTGAAAATTATTTGGTTAAAAATACATGTATTTTGTTGAAAAATTGTATTTTTTTGTTGAATATTCACAATTTTATTTGAAAATTCATCACTTTGGTTGAAAATTCAACTTTTTTTTGGAAATTTGTTTTTTCTTTGTTGAGAATTAATTTTTTTAATTGAATAGTATAATTATTTTATTTTTTTAGAAAAAAATTGATATTTTTAGTGGAAAATTTGAGTGTTTTTCAAAAATTGATTTATTTGACAATGTTTTGCTCTGTTGTGTTGAAAGATGTTTATAATAAATGTCAGGAATTGAAATAAATGTTTGCGTTTTGCGGCAAATACGAATTTGTTACTTTTAGTTGGCCGGGAAAATTGAAAAACTTGACCAGGAAGAACCGAGAATTTGAAATCGTCCGCCGAATCGCTACCCTGAAAATGTCTGTGCTTGGGGAACAATAACCAGTTGTTGCGATGATTCCTGTATGTATTTAATACAATTTTGAACCATTTCACCTGTAAATACTATAATTTTTATTGTTTAGATGCAAAAATGGTTTAATCTGTAACAGTTTTTGAATAGTTAAACCTCCAATTCCATTCCTGTCAATTATTGTCAATTGATTTAACTTTTTAATTACATAAAGCGTTCTGAACAATCTAATATTATACAATAAAAAATTTTAAACCGTTGGAATTCAAAGATTTTAAGATCAGGCAATGCAAACCAAATTATTTGAAATATTCAAAATTGAGTATTTTAAATATTCAAAACTAGAAATTTTCGAGAATTTCAAATCAAACTTATTTATAGATTCAAAATTTTTATACTGGAAGACATTTAAAAAGATTGGATAAGTTTTTCTACTGAAAATTGAAAGAATTTAATGAGTTACCTACAATTTATTTAGTCTGAGTTTCAAAATATTGGCGCCATCCTACGTTCTAATGATTCCAATCATTTTCCATTGGGTATCCATTATTCTGAATTAGAGGTTAAGTTGTCAGTACAGCATTTTGATATTGCAATAATTATTTACAAGCGGTTTCCTACGCTTTCATTCCAAAAAATGTCAACAATACGAATTTAAAAATAAATAAATAAAAGTCTTAGAATAATATACCCGCTAAATCAAACTACTATTGCCTAACTTGTTAAAGACACTATATCACTCTGTCACATCGATAGGTGGCATGATTTTTACATACTGCCTCTCGACTCCTCCTTCGGTATACCGCCTGAACAAATATTCAATTTTTTATACTCGAAATTTTTGTTGAATTATTAAAAATTCATTTTCCAACCTATCAACACGTGCGCGTCATGTGTGTTACAAACGAAAACTGCAGAGGGCGCTCTGCAGACAAGTGCATTCACTCAATTCAACCCGATTGGGAACAATTGGCACAATTAGCAGCAATTAAAAACGATTCACCGTTTGATCACACTCAATCGTTATGAATCATGTTTAATCGATTATTTTTAGAAGGGTATAGATATGTTAGGTTAGGCTATAGAATCATACTATGTTTGTGTGCGTACGATAAGTTAAGAATGTGTCTCTTGTGTGTGCCCTCCGTCCGTCCTTGCTTCCTTCCTTCTAATATACAAAGTAGTAGTAGTATATAAATCGAAATTTTTTTCGTGTTGGAAACGACGGCGCGGTGATGTAGAAATCACAGAACTCTGCCGTGTTTTTGATTTGAGAGGCGTTCTGTGAAATATCCAGTCTTCCACTTTGTTTTTAACGAACTTTAGTTTCGCAAATTTTAAAGCTTCTCATTGCTAAAATTAATGTCCCATTTAAGAATTCTTCCTGCATTATATTTAATTCTCATAGAAAAAGTTCTGTAGAATTTAAAATAACGTAGGTCTGTAATTATTACGGATTTTTTCTTATTTCCGCCACATCGGAACTAATTCTGTAATTTCTCAAGTAAAAATTTTTTCCGTGTAGATCCATATAGAAATGCAGGCTCTATACGCATCTGGTAGCAGTTTTTCGTGACAATAACCGACTTTTTCCACATAGACTTTTTTTCTATATGGTTCTATAAGTCCTTTCCTGGAGGGTGCCTCTGCTCAACCTTCAATGAACTCAATGGAACCGATTATGCCTAGAAAATGTAATATAGGTTTAGAGGCCTAAACCTTATCTAAAAAGTGGAGTGTTACGCATTTGGACTTTGACCTATCATTGTCCCACATTTACTTTGACTCTCCTTTTTTGGTAAGCCCGCATACCTATGCTAGAGTATAAGTAGGGCCGGGCGTGTGGCCCTTCGTCAGTTCCAATCTAACTCTAGGATTATAAGCTTGTATCAAATCTCAAATTAATAAAGGAATACCGAATTGTCTAAAAAAACAATTCGGTTACTATTTAAAAACGTTTACAAGCATTTTTCGGCATAACATTATAAACATACTAATTAACCAAAGTTATTTCTCGGGATTAAAAAATGTTTGGCTCATTGAAGTCCAGAGTTTTTGTATAAAATCTGATAGAAAATAGAATTTTTTTTGGATTACTTGTTTAAATAATTAATAATTGTTGTCAATTTGTAAACTCTTATAGCAAAGAATCATCGGAAAGACATTTTCAGTCGATTCCGTAATGAAAATATGAACGTATTGGTTGAAATATAGCCTACCACTGAATTTGTTTGTATAAATTGTTTAAAAAATTATTCATTCTTGAAAATTTGAAAAGTACCATAGAAAAGAGTCTTCGGAAAGATACTCTTAGTTGAATCCGTAAACAAACTAAGCGTGTTGGTTGAAAAATAGACAAACTCTGAATTTGTTTATAAAGATTGTTTAAGTAATTAATAATTCATAGGAATTTGCAAAGCATCATAGAAAAGAGTCATCCAAAAGACATACTTAGTTAATTCTGCACAAAAATTCAGCCTATTCGTTGAAAGATAGCCAAACGGAAATACATTCCCAGTCAATTCTGCGAAAAAAGTTGAGCCTATTCGCTAGAAAATAGCCAAACTCTGAATGTGTTTGTGAAAATTGTTTAAAAAATTAATAATTCACGGGAATATGCAAAGCATCATAGAAAGATTGATTGCTGCATAGGTAGCTGTGATGAAAACTAATTTAAAAAAAAATTGTTTATCATTATTTTATATTTTTGTAAGTAATCACGTTTGAATCAAGCGAGAGATTTGTGATAAAGTGATATATTGTTATGCACAATCCTGCTAGATTTTGCAAATTTTATGCGTTTCTAGTGCCTTTAAAGGTTCAGGCATGCTCGAACGCAAACGCGAACGCTGATGCGACGCACTTTCGAACGCATTTTTGAGTCATACTGAGTGGAGGCTCATCAGCAAAACTCCTCGCGGTCTACTGCACTGTGGCAACGGCACAGGGCTTCAGGAATGAATTTTCGCGGAAGGATGAAGCTGCAGGTCGCAATTCTCAACCTATTCACCTTTTTTTTAAATTACTCAGTACAAAATTTCTAACAAACTTATGGTTCCTGATTTTTTATTTTGTTTATTTAAAAAATATTATATTGATAAAGATATCAGAAAAAATGGCATAATCGAAGTATTATATTTTTAATGTAGTTTTGCTACATACCCCTTTCAAACCTGCGCATATTAATTTTGATATATTTATCGTGAGAATGGAATGCACAGACAAGAGATGAGGCCTGTAACGAGAGACCGGTACGTGGCGTAAAACGCAGCGTCGGCCGATAATACAAGTTGGTGATTGGGAAAGATGGCAAAATTTAATTAAGAAAAATTATAAAAGAATTTTTATTGCTTAAGCGAACACGTAGAACACATTATTTGAAATAGGAAGATACGATAACTAAGGAATCGCAGTAGAAAATTTAAAATGTACCATAGACTCACATTTAGAAAAGAGCGAAAGCAGAAAACCGCAAATGTAAGAACTCATAAGCGAATACACGTAGGAAACGCGACCTCATGTGATTCAACTGAATGGCCTTCCCACACATACTCCACCGAGGACACGGGAGATTAGCGTGTACACATAGGCAGGTGATCGTATGGGTGCTCCTCGCCTAGTCACCGGGCTGCATACGAATTGAGTCCAGGCTACACAGGTATGATTTTCGTAGTGTACGATTTGAGTCCCGAGAGGGATGAAGACGATTGCCCTCTCCACTGCTTGATTCCCCTAAACGCGTTCAGTGAGACCCATCCCATCTGTGAACAGTTTCACTTTATAGCTTGGGAAAATTTACCGCTCGTCATGTCCTCTTTAAATACTGTAACTCACATCAATTCTATAAGTACGTTTATGTTAAGTGAAAAAGGGAAATCTCTCTTCGCCATACACGGATATAAGTTCAGGTTTAATAAACCTCTCCCACTCGAACTCCTCCAACAACAGACCAGCTGTTACATTCCATCTTACCTAGGATGACCGGCTTAGAAAATAGCATGAACTTTTTGACAAGGGAAAATGCAAATAGGATGGGAGAAATCAGAACTTTAGCCGGCCGAGTCGGATTAAGAACCCAGATACAGACGGACAGGGAGGATCCGGAAGTAACATCAGACGAAGAAGAAAGAAGTGTCCCCAATATAAATCGAGATCCTAGCCATCCCATAGACATAAATAATCGCCCCGGTGGCTCTAGGCCTTACGCTAATCCCCGAGAACCTATCTATCACAATATAGAAGCACGTAACCACCCCGTTGGGCCTACATCCCCCGCGAATCCACAAAATTAAGATCCTAGTTACTATAACAGGGAGGCACAAAACCGCCCTGCTAGGGCCATGCCCCCCGCGAACCCCCAAAACCGAGATCCTATTTACCAGAACAGGAAAGTACTAAATCACCCAGTTCGCCCTATGCTTCACGCAAATGTTCAAGACGAAGGTACGATCCAAGCTAAGGAAATTATACGGACTATCAAACCACTTAACGGGCAGGACGATGTAGGGATAGAAGATTTCATAAAAATGGTAAAAAAGGCTAGAAAGCATTGTAATCAACCTGATCTTTTATTAGACTTTGTGATAGCAGAAAAAATTCAAGGAAACGCGGAAAGAGACGTTAGATTCACAGCTATAAACTCTTACGAAGAGCTTTGTGAAACTTTGCGTCAAAACTTGAAACAAACCGGATCAGTTTCTGCGTTGAGAAGTAAGTTAGAAAGCTGCAGACAGGGACCCACGGAAACGGCTCAGAATATTAACCTTAGATTTCGGCAGGGAGTTAACGAACTAAAATATGCCGTTCAAAACGAAAATTATGGGCCAATGGAAAGGAAAATAGCCCTCAGTATCGAAGAAAAGGAATGTTTAAAAAGATACCTATTAAACCTTAAACGCGAAATAGGGTTGCAAGTAAAAGCTCAAAAACCCAATAATCTAATAGAAGCACAAAATCACGCTATAGAAATGGAGATGTGGCTACGCGAAGCACAACCCACAAGAACACAGACAGGGTTTAGAGCGCCAATGCGACAAATCCCTCAAAGAACATTTTTACCCTCACAAAAAGTACAGCAAACAACACCCCTATACCGATCACCCCAATCTGGAATGAATCAAGGTACCGATACAGATAAATCGAAACTAACCTGTCACAAGTGTGGAAAACCGGGACACTTTGCTGGTCAGTGCCAATCACCGCAGCAAAGAAATTTTCCTATAGGTACATTCCAAAAGCGACCCCCACAAATCAGAACCATCCAAGAAGAGAATTATTTATACCACGAACAAATGAGTCAAGAGGAAGTAGAGGAGCAGATCAATTACGAGGATACGGCCGAGTATCATCCATATGTGGAAAGCTCCAGTCAATCGTGGGACGAAGAGTAAACGGAAATACTTATAGATTACTCGTCGACTCCGGGTCATCTATAAATCTTATCAAAGAAAACACAGTACCAACCGGCACCCCCCCCCCCCCCTTCAGATGGAAAAGAACTTCCTTATGGGCAACGATAAACAGACGTCGACCGAAGCCGTATACGTGAACTATTTTAATAAAAAACATCTTTTCAACATAGTTCACAACGACTTCCCATTACCTGAGGAAGGTATCATAGGAATAACTTTTCTTATGAAATTTCAAAGGTATGCTATAACCCCGAGATTTTTAATACTTGAAAAGGTGAAATTACCACTACATACGGACGGTACGGATAGACGGTACGGACGTCTGGATAGAGGAAAGATAAAAATGTACCATCCAGAATCTACCGGATGAAGAACGGGAAATTACAGGCACCCTACTGTAACTATTCTGATAAGCCGATGAGTGTGACCGCACCAAATTACGAACTTATCGATAGGATAACCAAAATCTCAGAACAAGAAATAAAGAAAGTTGAACAAATTAATAACCCAAGGATTCTAAATTTATTAGAAAAAACCCGCATGGACCACGTTGAGTCAGAATTGGCCGATCCCATTTGGCAAATTATTTCCCAATACACCGATGTATATACTTTGGACGGAGACCCAATACCTTGCACTAATCTAACAGAATCAGTACTGCGGTACCCTGACTATAGCAAGGAATTCGTGCTCACCACGGATGCCTCAAACGTAGGATTAGGGGCTGTCCTTAGTCAGGATGGCCACCTCTGCTGCTCTATATCCAGAACTCTCAACGGAGCCGAACAAAACTACTCTGCCACGGAAAAGGAGTTACTAGCCGTGGTATGGGCCACGCTCCGCTTAAGACAGTACCTCTTAGGAAGAACATTTAGAATACAGACTGACCATCAAGCCTTGAAGTGGCTCCACAATGTAAAGAATCCTTCATCCAGATTATTACGCTGGAGATTAAGACTGGAAGAGTATTCATACATGCTAATTGAGCACATAAAAGGTAAAGAAAACAAGGTGGCTGACTGTCTTTCCAGATTTTTTCCAATAGGAAGGGATCTCTTACAGGAAGCCTTGAAGAACGCCGAGATAAGTCCCGAGGAACTGGAATCCAGACTACCCGATATAGAGATCTTTGACGCCGCCGGTGACGAAAAGGACTTGACAGCTCCAACTCCTGATCAGATGAACTTCGAGAAGCAACCCGTGCATGAAAAAAAAGAAACCGGAGGTAATCAGCGAGGAGGTGCTAACAGGAAATGATAAGAAAACGGAGAGAGAAGGAACACCCCCAATACCAACGCGAGAAAACCTCCCTGAATACGATAAAGAGTTGTACGAGCAATTCCAGAATTGGCTCAAGGAAAGAGGCAATAACAATTCCTAAAAAAAAACCGAACGCAGGAGGAAAATTGTGGAGAAAAATTCAGAAACGACCGTCGAACGATCAGAATTTAGAAATCCTGCCAGTCTACGACGAAAGAACTTGGCTCACAAGAATTAATGAAATAATAGCGGACTTCAGGAATCGGAAATTGACTATAGCCAGGTTACACTTTACGGATCCCACAATAACACCTCTGGAAAAAATTAAAATTGAACAATTCGTCCACTTCTTTAGCAGAAAATATGGAAATTATTTAAATATTTACTACTGCTTCTCACAATTAAGCGAACTGACTCAACAGGAGAAACTCGAAATATTAAAGGAAGCACATGGTTCTATTTCTAACCAACACTTTGGCGAAAATAAAACTATAGATAAAGCGAAACAGTTGGGAGAATGGAAAAATATGGAAAACGATATTTGCAGTTACGTGAAGAAGTGCCCCATATGCCAACTACAAAAAACCACGCGAATAAAGAGGCAGGCCGAAGCTATTATACCGGACACACCTGTTAATCCCAATGACAAAGTGGCAATGGACATTTTCGGGCCTCTACCTATCACGAAAAATGGGAACGAATACATACTCAGTGTACAAGACCAACTGACTAAATACCTAATGCTGATACCGCTGAAAGATGCTAGGGCTGAGTCCATTATCGAGGGACTCTTCGATCATTTCATTTATATATTCGGAGGCCCGGAAATCTATCTTGACAAGCGAGCGAGCAAACTTTGTTTCCGAACTAGTTCAGAATAAAGCACGTAAAAACAACTACTTATCACCCTCAAAGTAACGGAAGCCTAGAAAGGGCTCACTCTGTGCTAAAAGATCTTCTGAGAACTTGCATGCAAGACACATGAACCGAGTGGGACCAGGTATTAAAAATAATTACTCTCGCTTACAACACCACTAAGCAAGACGGAATTGGAATAAGTCCGTTTCAAGCCACTTTTGGCAGAACCACTGCTAATTTGCGGTGAACTTTAGCCACCACTCCCAATTTAAAATATCAAGACCTGCTTGACATGTGGAGAGAAAGGCACGAGCGGTACCTGCAGAAAGCAAAGGAAAAGTTACACCTTCAGAAAGAAAAATACAAACGGTATCAAGACTCCAAGATAGTCTTACCACAATTATCTATGAACCGGGAGCTCTGATCAAGTTTGTCAATCACAATGCGACCAATAAACTCCCTGCAAGTTGGAAAGGACCCGCAACTATAATAGAAAAGCTAGATAACAATAACTACATAATATTGTTTAACAACGAAAGAACGAGAATCCATGTTAACCAGATCATGCCTTATTTTTTATAGAATGAAGATCTTGATATTACTGACAATTCTGACGCAAATCTGGACAACGAAAGGAAATTACACTCTAACACCAATTACCGGGAATATATTTATCGAAGAAATAGAAACAGCCCACCTTTATCATGAAACTTGGAAGCTAGTGATAAGCATTAACGATACCAGCCTACAACAAAGGTTAGATATAGTTCGCGACATAATGAGACTCGCGATTCGAGCATGTAACTCAAACTGCGCCCAAGAAAAAGAGGTTAGATTAACTGGCCAAAGGTATGAAAGAGTTAGAAAAAAACTCCAACTACTCAACCAGGTGATGGGTAACAAACGACATAAAAGAGGATTAATTAATGCTATTGAGGATATCGCTAAAACTCTGTTTGGGACTTTAAGTAATAACGACCTCGAACATATCAACGAAGAATT
>CAKNXH010038790.1:0-11513 GCA_932178445.1 Andricus quercusramuli | reverse complement strand
CACACGTGTTCCAAGAAAGGAACATGAAGGTCACATTGTTCTGTAACAGTGTTACTGTAAGGATACGTAACAGTTCCGGAATTCTGTTATGAACGGAATATAAAGGACACACTGTTCTGTAACGATCTTAGATCAGAGTTGTGCCGACGGCCCACAGTGGGATGAAATCAAAAAACGAGGTTCAAAATAACTTGTAGCTGGCAATTCTTAACCGATTTTGGATGTTTTTTCTTCGAAAAATTCAGCATTAAATTCTGAAGAGAGTTATGTGGCCTGATTTTTGAATTTTTTTTTTGTTCAAACTTTCATGTTAATGCAAAGAGTGAAGAAAAAGTCGATTTATTCGTTTTTTTTGTTTATCACGTTTAAAAATTTATATAAATTGTTTATAAAATTATAACAAAATATCGGATGATAATTTTCCGTCATTAAATATCACTGGCGATATAATTTGAAGAAAATTAGGAGAAAAAACGATTACTTTCTGCCTTTAAATGTCCACACTAGGCATTTGTTCATATAATTTGTTTATAAAATCAATAAAAGGTATTGGAAGATAATTGTCCAAAATTAAACGTCACTGACGACCTAATTTGAGGAGAATTAGAAGAAAAACCGATTTCTTTCTGCCTTAAAATGTACACAGTGGGAATTTGTTTATATAATTTGTTTATAAAATTGATAAAAAATATCGGATGATAAGTTTTCATCATCAAATATCACTGGCGATATAATTTGAGGAAAACTAAGAGAAAAACCAACTTCTTTCTTCCTTTAAATGTCCACAATAGGCATTTGTTTATAAAATTAATAAAAATATTGATTGATAATTGTCCATCATCAAACATAAGTGGCGATATAATTTGAGAAGAATTAGGGGGAAAAAAGATTTCTTTCTGCCTTTAATTGTCCACACTAGGCATTTGTTTATAAAATTTGCTTATAAAATTAATGAAAAATATATATCGGATGCCAAATTTTTATGATTGGGTATTATTTTTTCGATGAAAGCAAGTAATTTTAACGCAAAAATGTACTTTGCAAACGAAGAATCCATAGTGTAGACTATTTTTTAAGTTAATTTGTTTATAACGATTAACTTCACAATGTCATAATTTTTTTTGCTTTCAACTACGCCCGTGCCTATAGTCTGCAAATGCTGGTAAAAGAAAACGTTTTTTAACGAAGATAAACAAAAAAAACAAAAAATCGACTTTTTATTCACTCTTAGCATTAACATATAAAAGCTTAAACAAACAAAAATTCAAAAATCAGGCCACATAAATCTCTTCAAAAGTTAATGCTGAATTTTTCTTTAAAAAAAATTCAAAATCGGTCAAGAATTGCCAGCTACAAGTTATTTTGAACCTCGTTTTTTGATTTCATCCCACTGTGCGGTCGGGCGCAGTCAGTTACTTGAACTGGGTAAGAATACGCCGACAGTAGGGGACAATGTCTGAAATAAAAAAAATAATGAATATATTCCTGAGATTACCCTGGCTTATTCATCGAAAAACCATGGCCAAGATTTTGTCATGAACGTTCAAGCGGTTCGATAGCGCAATTGGCTAAGGCATCGGCTAGGTACATTTGATTTAGGTAGTTTAGGTAGGGTTCGAATCCCCAACGAGGGCGATTTTTCAACGGGTTTAAGCGTGCGATTATATGTATAGAGGACCGTGCGTGAAATTGTGTTATTTAAAATATAAACAAAGTGCAGCAATAATACAAGAAACATTTTTTTTACATAACCTTGTAACAATGTTATGAAATTGTTACAGAACGATTACAGAACAAATTTACATGGTAACACTGTTACATATGTGTTATGTCACTATAACAGAAAAATGTTCTTTTGTAACCCTGTTCCTGAATTGTTCTAAAAATACATTTTCACTTATAACGCTGTTCCAGAATTGTTACAGAACGATTACAGAACAAATTTACATCGTAACACTGTTACATATGTGTTACGGCACTATTACAGAACATGGTTATTTTGTAACACTGTTCCTAAATTGTTCTAAATATATTTTTTTACATATAACGCTGTTCCAGAATTGTTACAGATCCCTGACAGAACATGGTTCTGTAACAGCGTTATAGAACAGCTACATTCATTTGGGGACGACATTACTCAGACCATGGTCTAAGTATGTTCTAAGTATGTTACAGAACCTGTTCTTTTCTGTTCTAGAACTGTTACATCACAGTTCTATAACAGTGTCTGCTGGGATCTGACAGTTTACCGTAGAAAAAAAAGGAACAAGTCCTGCAGTGTATATTTATTCGGATCTATCCGGGACTAATTAACAACACGGAAACAGATATATCCAATGAACAGGAAGCAGAAAGTTAATGTTTTTCTTTTATAATACTTCATATACTAATAGTACCATTATTAATATTGATTCTCAATAAATATGTAATACTACATAATATAATACTTTGTATCATGATTCTAAGCATTTTTACAAATTAAACGTTTGTAAATCAATGCTTGGATTTTTCATTTTAGTTTAATGTCTACTAGACCCCAGTTCCTGGGGTTCCTCGTATAAGTCCCGTACATACCCGTATAACCAAATTGTGTACCGCATAGATCCCGGCTAGGACCGGAAAAAAATTCGGATCGATAGTTCTAGTGATCCGTATCAGTCCCGAATAGACCCGGATAACGAAATTGTGTGCCAAATCGATCCCGACTAGGATCGGATAAAACTAGGATAGATATTTTTAGTGCCACATATAAGTCCCGGATAGACCCGGGTAACGAGATTGTGTATCGAAAACATCCCGACTAGGACCGGATTAAACCCGGATAGATAGATTTAGTACTTCGTATAAATCACGAATAGACCCGGATAACGAGATTCTGTATCGAAAAGATCCCGTCTAGGACCGGATAAAACCCAGATAGATAGATTTAGTGCCCCGTATAAGTCCCGAAAATACCCGGATAAGAAGATTGTGTGCCGCATAGATGCCGGCTAGGACCTGATAAAACCCGGATAGATATTTTCAGTGCCCCGTATACGTCCCGGATAGACCCGGACAGCGAGATTGTGTGCCGAAAAGATCCCTACTAGGACCGGATAAACCCCGGATAGATATTTTTAGTGCCCCGTATTAAGTCCCGGATAGACGCGGACAGAGAAATTATGTGCCTAGAAGACCCCGACTAGGACCGGATTGAATCCGAAAAGATATTTTCGTTCCCCGTATAAGTCCCGAATAGACACGGATAACGAGATTCTGCGACGAATAGATCCAGACTAGGACCGGATAAACCCCAGATAGATATTTTTAGTTCCTCATATCAGTCCCGGATAGACCCGTATAACAAAATTATGTACCGAATGGCTTGGGCCGGATAAAACCCGGATAGATATTTTGAATGCCTCGTATAGGTCCCGGATAAGCCCGGGTAGATATCTCTTAGCGTCCCGCATAAGCGTCGGATATAGTCCCGTTTACAAACCGGGAACAAAGCCCGTAGTTCACCCCGGATAGGCCCGGATATAGTCCCGAGTCTCTCCGGAACTTGAAGCAGTGTGCTGATTACGTCACCAGCGTCATTTTGTCATTCAATCACGAAATTTATTCAAGTAAATCTGCAAGAATGTATGTTTTCCTATTGGTTGTTATCACAACGCTGATTACGTCACGGGCATTTTCCGCCTGCATGGGAGCGCCGGACCACGGTGAGACGCTTTCCGCAACGTAAAGCAGAAGATATTCAAAAATCGGAGTGGTTAACAACTTGTGAAGTCAGGTGTACACTTTTAATGAAATCTCTCTTGAAGTCTCCTAAAATATCTGAAGTCATTTGAATTCACTTGGAGTGACTTCAAATCACCTGAATTAAATTGAAGTCACTTGACATCTCCCGAAATATCTGAAGTCCTTTGAATTCATATGAAGTCACGTGAATTCACCTGAAGTCATGAAGTCACTTGAAATCACCTTAATTCATTTTTAGGGCCATCCATATACCACGCGAAGAGTTGGGGGGGGGGGGGGCAGATTCCACGATTGTCCACAATTATAGTTTAAATCCACAAAAAAATAAATGCATTTTTAGACAAATAAAATGATGTTTAGAGGTTCCGCCAGTCAATTTTATCCTAAGAAAGCAAGACGTTCTTGTAAATTTTATTCAGAATCGTTAAAATTAGATGTATCAAATTGATTCTGAAGACTTTTCTACAGAATTAGCCATAGAAAACGAATGAGATATTACTTTTCAATTTCACCCCCATAAGCCTGTTGTCCAAAATAAACCCCACAAGTGAAACATTGGGTATTGCGAGATTCTGGAAGATAGTTATAAACAATAATAAATTCTTTAAACAAGTATGTTGGTTAACTTGTATTATTCATCACCACGCCAAGTGAAAAGTTTACAAAAACTGAAAAATTTCAGAAAAAACCGCAACTGTCTAGCATTACTATAGGACAAAATAGTTATAAATAATAACAATAATAATAATTTCTTCAAAACATTATTTTTTTAAAGTTTATTAACTTTTACCTTACTCTAAGTGAAAAGTTGACAAAAAGTTAAATATTTCTGAAAGAACGCACCTTTCTAGCATTATTCAAAGAGAATATTATCAAAAATAAATTCGTTATCCAATTATGCTTCTTAATTTGAATTATTACCTCACTTCAAATCTAAAATTAAAAAAAAACTAAATTTTCTAACTCTATTCTATTCTAAGAGAAAATGGCTAAAAACTATGATAAATTATTTAGACAATGTATGTGAACATCTAATTATCAGTGGAAAGTAGTATTTTATGTATTAGAAACAAAGATAGAAAGAAATTATAATTAGCGTCAAAAACTTGCAAACCCCATTTTTTCAATTACGGGGGTTTTTGGGGCCCTATAATACAGAGTTATGGGGACCATATTAAAAAAGTAATTATTCATTTGTACTCTATAGCTGATTGTGAAGAGCAATATTGAGTTTCAACTCGATTCACCTAAAATTGACGATTCTGAATAAAATGCACAAAAACGTGTTTTTTCTTATGGTAAATACGTGTGGGGCTTCATGGGACTAGCGGAAACTTTGAATATAATTTGTTTAATGCATTTATTTTTTGTATCATTAAGCTTATGTTTAAAAAAAACAACATATTTTTAGCCAATTCACATCATCTTTTGGATTCGTATCTTTTGAATACGAAGAATATCCATATTTTCATAAAATGTGAAATAAGTCCACGTGGACAGAGGCACCAGGTGTAAGGTTTGTCAAAAGTCCACGCTTGACCACAAGGAGTGGGGAGGGGGGGGGGGTTACAAATGTAGTAGAAAATTGTCCACGTGGTATATGGAGGGCTCCTTTGAAGTCACTTGAATTCTCCTGAAGTCACTTGAAATCTCCTGAAATATCTGAGGTTATTTGAAAACACATAAAGTCACGTGAATAAGTTACTTGAAATCAACTGAATGTATTTGAAATCACCTAATATCTCCTGAAATATCTGAAGTCACGTAAATTCACTTGAAATCACCTGAAATCACTTGAAATCTCCTGAAATATATGAGTTATTTGAATTCACATGAAGACACTTGAATTCTCCTGATGTCACTTGAAATCACCTGTATGTATTCGAAATCACTTGACATCTCCTGAAATATCTGAAGTCATTTGAATTCCCTTGAAGCCACTTGAAATCTCCTGAAATATATCAGTTATTTGAATTCACATGGGATGGGAAATATTTTGTGGATTTTCACATGGGTTCTTATATGAATACCGTTATGGAAACCTATGAATTGTTCCTACATGAAATCCCACATGGGGCTAGAAGTTTTTTTTAATGAAATATGTTTTGGAAGTTTTGCGTGCATAGTCGGCATTCTTAACCCTCAGTTACCCCACGTATTTTAGTATACGTTGTTACCCCATGGGGGTCAAAAAGCCCCGGCCCGTCTTCTCAGGTTTGTATCTCAGCGACATATCGGTTAATTAGAGTCAATTTTTTTTCACTGAAAAGATTTTTTTTGTTCTAAAAGGCTATGCTAATCAAATAAATCTAAAATAAAAATTGAGAAATCTGTATCAGAATAAACAAACAAAAATTTGATTACAAAATCTGAAATGTTTTTTTCAAAATGATATAATTCTCAGTCAAATTAAGATAAAAGTGTTTATATATATAGTGATTTTTAAATCTCAAGAGCCACACTTTTAGGTGATATAGGTGACATAATGATCGGTTTTAAAAAGCATAATTATTTCATCATGTGAAAATTGCGAAAAATTGCAAAACGTATGACACAAAATCATGCAGTATGTATATAATGGGGTGAAATTAAAAAAAATCTAGGAAATGCATTAAAAAACGCTTAATTCATTGGATTTTCCGACATACAATTGTTATTCTATTGTACGCAATATTGGCACATTGTTGTCGTATGTTCATGGCACATGGCTCTATTACAACGCAGACATTTGTACTACGCTTTTTTATATGTTCGCAGCACTTCGAGTGCAAGAACGCGTCTCCATTTCCGTTTCTGAAAAATGAGAAAAAATTTCTCAAATAAAAATGTTGGCGAAATCATATAATCATTTTTTCAAGAACATGAGAAAAATATTGATATTTTTTATTCAAATTTCTATAAAATAAGAAGAATATTAACTTTTAAATTTGAAAATTCAGTTGCAAAATCATATTATTATAATTTTGTTCACAAATATATAGTTCTTTTTACCTGTGATACACGAAAGGCCTTACTTCACAACCAATCTCTGTCGATAGATGTTTCCGGGGAGAAATTTCTATGAAATCAAGAAAACACAACATTTCAATATAAGTTTACTCTTGCGTCACACAAAACTTACTTTTATTTCATTATTGGACACAAAACAAAAATTTAAATAAAGAATTTATTTACGTTTTGTATTTGTCTTCAGATCACTTTTCGTAACGTTGTTACCCCACGGGGGTCTAAAAGGTACAAATCGAACTTTCACACTGTCGCTTTCGGCGTAACCAACCGAACTGAGCCCGATCATATGTTCAGCATGGACTAGGGCCTCTAAAATTTTTTCCCCTCCGGGTCCTGGCCCGCTCCCTTAGCCTATACAGAAATGGCACCGCTTCCAAAAAACGTCTGAGTTATTTTGACCCCCGTGGGGTACCTGAGGGTTACAAACCCCCAAAAAATATTGCGCAGCCGTAGCTTTCATAGAAAACTACTGCGCACTCCTAAAATATTAATTGCAAACCCAGCCATATAAGAACCTTCATAAAACCCCATTATAAGAACCGATATAGAATTCCATCCTATATTCCTCTCGAGATCGTAATTTGAGACAGTTATTCAAAAAAGGATCACATATGGGTTCCCACATAGGTGACATAGGTTCCAATGTAGTTTACTAAATGTATAGACATTTTCAGTAGAGACTTAAATTCTCCTGAAGTCACTTGAAATCTCCTGAAGTCATTAAAATATCCTTAAGTATCTTGAAGTCAGAAGTAGGTGTACACCCAATCGGTCGAGTTGTCTACTCCTCGATCTAAGCAAATCTCATTTCAGTCATTACTTTTGTAATGCTCAAAATGAGCAAATATGAATCTTTTTGGAGCTTAGAAGAAATGCTAAGATAGCAGGAGCGGCGCTATCTTTCTATTTTTCAGGAGAAGCGCTAAATTGATTATCGAAAGGAGAAAAGTTAAATAAATTATTTGATAATTTTCATAAATAATTCTATCCTTTTGTATAAAAATAGAAAGATAGCACCAGCCCTGCTAATCCAGCCTTTCTTTAAAACTAAACAAAAAAAATCATATTTTTAACCCTAGAGAAGTTAAGACTGGTAGGAGATGTTCTCAGATATTTCTAATAGATAGACAATATAAAATTACATTGTGTATACCTTGTGTGTTTTTAATTTACGACACACGGAACACTGCGGAATCTGGATCGCCGCCATTAATTTCAAAGTTGCAAACGCGGCTTAAACTTTAGAAGTTACTAGGCGATGCTAGTAACAAAACGTTTTCCGCTTTCATCCACTGGTTTCATCGTAGAGGGAAGATAGGTATAGAGGCGACAATGCAATGGGCAGCTTGAAGCAAGCTAAGGGGAGCAAGACGGCAGGGGAAGGCTTAGTTAGGGAACCAGCAACGCGGAGGCGCTAGTGCCACGAACCAGTGCTTTTACGCTTAACGTGTGTGAGTGGGGTAGGTGAAGAGAGTGTGCCGTGTACATGAGTCGAACTGCAAAAAATTTAGAACCCTTATACCTGGACTGGTCTTTCCGAACTATATTCTGGCTATTAACTTTCTTCCAATATTTTCGTGAATGGAAATATCCACCGATACGTTTTTCATTTGAAACTTTGTATTTTGATATTTCAAGTTAAAATTGGAAAAAAAGAACTTTTTTTTTAAAACGACCCCATTAGAAATTTTTCGATTCGCCCAGACGAATAATTCTTTTCTTATAGAATGATTAATTACAATAGTCATTATTATTACAATATGTGAGAATTTATTGAATATTATTTGCTTTTAAACTGTAGCCATAACAAACACGTGAACTTATTAATAAATACACAAATAAAAATGTACAAATAATATCCTTCGCATACAATAATTATTTTCTTAGAATTATAATAAAATGTATGGGCATTTTTTAAATTATTTGATTTTGTACTTATACATTCTCTACTCTCATACTTATCTTTCTGCACTCGTGAAAAAAATCTTAATAATGTAGGTAAAACTTTTTTAAAACTTATAAATAAAAAACATTTTATCATGATCTTAGGGGTACAGTTGAGGTCTCGGATCCAATAACTCACCCGACTTTCGTACTATTTTCAAAGTACATATTTCAGTCAATTTTTGATGAATTTATCTGAAATATTACAGGTATTTTCTTTGAACTATATAAAAAAACTTTCTTGCTGGACGTTGTTTTTAGTCTGAAGTGGCCTCGATACTTCTTGTCTCCGAAATTAAGTAAATGTGGTTACCGACCGGCCTTCATTTTCAATTGGATATTATTAAACAAAAGGTCATTTTCAACTTTTTATTATTTTGCAGGCATTCGCTGAGTATACTTTGTACGTGTACTCAATTTCAAACAGTTTCAATAAAATGTGTACGAGTTGTGATGATTTATGTTTTAATCACTTTAAGAGAAAAATTCAAGAAGTGATTAATTAGGTTTTTAGTATTATTTAATTATTTAATTATTCGTTCGTGTTAAAATATTTAAGAATATCTTGTAATATTAATTGAATTCCTAGAAACTGAAAAAAGAAACATTATTTACAATAAATTCGCAAAACTGTATACATATCCGAGTCGATTGTTTTAAAATATGCGAAATATTTGAATGGCTACATGCTGTGAAAAATTATACCTGGAAAAAACTCGGGATACCTGGAAAAAACCTGGAATTGTCAGGGAACTTTTTTCCAGGATTTGAGTAGACACCCTGATATATATAACCCCTAAGCGAAAGTGTGAGAGCCGTGCCGAAAGCTGCATGGCACCTGGGTGAGGTGTCTTTAACGGTGACTCTGGGATACCGGGCGACATCTCAGAGTATCAGCCTTATCCTTGCACGCGGGGCTCTACAAGGATTGACAAACCCTTTCCCTAGCTGCTCGTGGGAACAACAATGAAACCAACAAACCACCAAAATGTTGTAGATGCGGTTCAACACGATCGAACGCGCAGAGCACCCGACAATGGATCGGCAAACAATGCCGATCATCCTAGAGTTCGGGGTGCTGAAAATAATTTAGATGCAAACACGAAGACGAACCGGCGAAACGCCCACATTCAGTGGACGGATCAACTTAAGAATGACGTGCTAGACTGCTACGATGCCAGTATTATCCCTGTTCGCGGAGGCTTTATGGCGCGTATGCATACTCTGTGGTGCCAGAAACACCCAGAGCTTCAATACGTTTCACATCAGTCTTTGCGAAATCAAGCCGACTACCTCCGGAAAAATGGATATGTACGCGGAACGCTTCCTCAACCGCTGCTTGAACAAGCTGCAGACGAAGATGAAACGACATTAAGACCTACCGCAGAAAGCAGGCACCTTCTGGAAGATGATCACAATTTCAGTACAAGGTGGAACATCAACATGCAAGTTCCTCTTAAGCCCCAAGATCTGGCTGAAATGGATGCCTCCCTTCGTGGAGATATCTCGCAAGAGTCCGACCTCTGGACCATCAATTGCTCAGTTTATGGTGCTGCGAGAGCTTTGGCTGATTCAAATCGAAGGCTGGAACCGATGATGGATCAGAAGACCAGAAGACGCTTGCATCAACTGAACAAGAAAATTGGATGGGCAAGACAGAATGCGTCCCGTGTTCAATGTGTGATTGACTACATAACATCTGGTAGACCGTTCACGGAAAGGGTTCGAAAGTTCGCCCAAGAACTAAGGACCTTGTATCACACACTGAACAAGTCAAAGCTGCTGACAATCAAGCAGCATATTGTTGACAAAATAAGGCTGTTATCTGACGCAAGGAGGGGGATACAGAAGAGGGAGAATCAACAGTTTCTTGCTGACCCATCACGCCTCTTCAGTGATCCCCCTGTTTTTGTAAAAAATCCACCCAAGCCCAAGGAGGTAGAGACTTTTTGGAGAGAGATGTACAAGATCCCGAAAACACTAGAGTTGAAAGAAGATACTGACAATATCATCCGCTTCAAGGAGTTTTGCGACAGCCTCATAAAATCTGAGGAGGAGTGCCCATCAGTCACTGCCGAAGAGGTGAAAAAAGCACTTAGAGACACGAAGAACTTTTCCGGTGCTGGACCAGATTGTATTAAGAACTTTTGGTGAAAGAAGTTTACTTTTATACACCAACATTTGGCCCGCATATTCACCTCATGTATAAAGTTGGAGACGCCCATTCCGCAATGGCTGGTGTTAGGACGCACTATACTGCTACCGAAAAAAGGCAACTTGTCCAGACCAGAGAATTACAGGCCAATAACTTGTTTAAACACACTGTATAAGATCTTTACAGCTGTCCTAAACAACAGGATCGTTTGACGAATTGAGCCTGTATGGCGAGAGATGTACGAACAACGAGGCTCGAAAAAAGGTGTAGCAGGCTGTCGAGAGAACCTGCTAATTGATAGGTGTGTCTGTAAAGACGCTGCCGCCCATCAGCGCGTCCTGTCAATGGCCTGGATTGACTACCGGAAAGCTTTCGATTCAACCTCTCATAGACTTATCATCTGTCTGTTGGAAAGCTTGAAGGTACATCCACACATAGTGAGATGCATAGAGAGATTGATGCCTCTTTGGAAAACTAGATTTACAATCTCATCTAGGAATCATCGAGTGACGACGAACAAGGTCACCTTCCAGAGGGGCGTCTTTCAAGGGGATAGTATGAGCCCTTTACTTTTTTGCATCACACTTCTGCCTCTATCTCTCGCACTACGAAATTCTCCTGGATACCTCTGTGGCGACACTAATCAGCGTGAGCATAAGGT
>CAKNXH010038780.1:0-17747 GCA_932178445.1 Andricus quercusramuli | reverse complement strand
AAAAATATGAATCTTCAACGAAATAATTATTTTTTAACAAAGTGGTTAAAAAAAAATTTTCAAACAAAAAACTGTTTAAATAAGAAGTGAATTTTCTACGAAGGTATTTGAATTTTCAACCCAAAAAGACGATTTTTCGATAATAGCAGTTAAATTTTCATGCAAAAAGGATGCCTTTTTAAAACAATTATTTAATTTTTAATCAAACAGTTGCATTTTCATCGAAGAAAGATCAATTTTCTACTAAAGCAGATGAATTTTTAAATCAGAAAGACAAATATTCAAAAATATAGTTGAATTTTCATCGAAAAAATATTTAAATTAATTTTTCTACACAAAATGTGAATTTTTCTCAAAAGATAAATTTTCTACGAAATAGTTGAATTTTCAACCAAACAGTTGCATTCTTATCAAAAAAAGATTAATTTTCTGCTCAGATAGATGAATTTTTTAATAAAAAATATACATTTTCCAAAAAATAGTTGGATTTTTATCCAAAAAACATTTAAATTTATTTTTCAACACCAAAATATGAATTTCTGTCAAAAAGTAAATTTTCTACGAAATAGTGGAATTTTCAAGCAAAAAGATTAATTGATGAACAAAACTGTTGCATTTTCAAACAAATAATAAAATTTACAACTAAAAAGATTATTTTCAGGAAGAAGCAACGACAAAAAAAGAAATATAAATACAAAGCAAATAAATTACTAAGAAGAATGTTATATCAGGATTACCGCAAAACTTAATTTTAAAAATTCTCTAATTTTTCCCTAACCACTTTTTCATTTTCCCTGACCATTAATATTCAAAAACCAGAATATTACATTTGTAAAATTTTGAACCTAGAATCTTTTATAAGCGGAATAAAATAATTGTAAATAAAAGTTGAAAATTTTCAAATCTATTCGGTTTGACAGTTATTTAAAGTTATTTAAATCTCGGACTTTTGTAAGATTTTTTTCCAAATCCCTGACTTTTTCCTGAATTAAAAAAAATTGTTGTTGGCTAGGTTCCTTTTTTCACTCACCAGTTTTCTTTGGTGCGTAAAGTTGAATTCATATTAAATTTCTGCACAATTTCTGCGAGATACTTATTTAATTAGTGAATTTCCGAAAGTTACATACATGAATGAAGAACCCCCCCCCCCCCCCCTTCAGTAACAAATCGTAACAAAATCTTTTGACCCCTCCCTCCCCCTTAAGCGGTTACGTAATTTAAGTACGGTCCCAAATAAAATAGTTTGAAGAATGAATCAATGAATTTTTTAAGTGTTGAAAATTATATCATTTTTGAACAATTTGAACTTAAAAACAGTACAATTTAGTGATTATAAGTTGTTTCTTGAAAATGTTAAATGAAAAATGTCATTTACAAATGAAAACTTAAAAAAAAATGAAACAATGAAATCTTTAAAATAATGAATATATTAATTGAACTGTTTTTGAAAATTAAAAAAGATTTTGAAGTTTCAATCTGATGCATACATTTAATTAATTACGTAAGGCATTCAAATTGAAATAGTTCAATTTTTAACGTAAAAATCTATAAATTATTCAATTATAAACAGATTGAGAATCGTCTTATAAAATCAATTTTATTATAATTCTATTGTTAAGAGTCGTACTACAGTTCAATTTTAAAAATAAATACTTAATTTATATTTACAGTTTATCAACTTAACATTTTTCTTGTTTTCTTTTTTTTTGTCGAAGTTAACCCGTACCACCGAGCCTCTGAAATTAACATGGGGTTTTAAAAGGGAAAAGCTTGATTTAGAAAAAAATGGGGAAAAGAGCTGCTTGTTACAAAATTTTTGTGAATTGTTATTATGCTTAGAAAGTGACCCCAAAAAATGCAAAATAGCAGTTCTCTATTAAATTCATACTAAAACCGGTGTCCTTCGGATCTTCTTTACAAGAATTATTTTTAATTAATAAGGGACGAGTTTCCAAGTATTTTGTAAATAAGTTTTTATTATTCAAACAATAATTATTTGTTCATTCAAATCCGGAAAAATATGCCGGATATGTCAATAGAGAGAAAATCTACAGTTTATTATTATTAAAGTAGGGTTATTGTTACATTGTTAGATTAGGATTATTATCCTATTGGAAAATAACTGTCCAGAACCTTTTGCACGACATTATATATAAGAGAAAATAAATTTTTATACTCCCACATGTGCGTGCGTTATTATTTGCTTTATGTACGATTTCAATTTCAGTCAACGTTTACCGACGACGTTTACACATAAATCTGTCTTGGGTCATAGTTTAGGACGCACGCGACTTATTTTTTTTTTTTATTATATATGATTTTCTTTCCACAAATTAAAAATCATCATCATCGTCAGATTCAAACATATCGATAACGTCATATAATACATTCATTTTTATGTTTACGTTTTCATAAAAATAACAATTCGTGTACTTGTGGAGAAAGGTTTTTTAAATTTTGGAATAACTTATTAGTTATGTCGAATAGTTTCTTACAATAATACGGTGTGTGTCATAATTGGACGTGGCCAAATATTTCTTTTGTTTAGCTAATCTTATTCTGACAATTCTATCACATTCCTTGTTCCACCACGGCGGAGAACAGGGATTGCTTTTAATTCGAGAGGGTTTTCTATCTATGCTAGGACCAGCTTTATGAAGCGCATTGTCGATGTCCTTGAAAAGGTCATAGTAGGCCTCTAGAATGCTAGCCGAATCATTCAGATGTAGTTGAATATCGTGATTGCATTTAGACAGTTCTTCTCTGAAAACACTCCATCTGACTTTTTTAAAATTGTATTTATGTGAAAAGAACTGATAATAAGGACAAGGTATATTTAAATTAATTACTATTGGGAAGTGATCACTACTCATTTTGTCGGTGTAGGTATTCCATGAATATCGTGTACTAAGAGTATTAGATACTATGGAAAGATCAATAGCTGATTTTGCCTTATCAGGACCGGTGCATAGTGTAGGGTTCCCATTGTTGATGATCTTGTAATTAAGTTGTTGTACATGGTAGAAGAGATTATTTCCTATCTGGCACGAGCGATCACTACCCCAGGACGTATGGTGACAGTTGAAGTCGCCCCCTATGAAAATATTGTTGTAATTAATTGTTGAGTCAAAGAACTCATCCCATATAATGTCTTGTATGTTCGCACGGGGGTTTCTATGGACATTAATTATGCATAACGGCCAAGGTCTGTAGAAATGGAAATAGCTAAGGTATCCAACTTATCTTCAATTCCATAAACATCGGTAATATTAAAGGGAATATCGTTTCTAACCACAATGAGGATACCTCCTCCTATTCTGTTCTCACGTTCTTTACGAATTAAAGTAAAATTTTTAAGTTGAAAGTAGGACTTGGGTTTTAGCCATGTTTCACTAAGAAGTATTATGTCATAATTGTGAATTATTTTATCTAGACATCCTTTTTTATTGTAGATACTTCTACAATTCCACTGAAAAATTCTGAGTTTGGATATTTTGGACATTATTGTTAATAAATAAGTAGATGTAGTACTGAGATAAATTAGGAAGTAGTTAATTACTTTCCTATGTTTGTGTTGATAAGAAGGATGGTGCACTAGATGTAGAAGCAGTAGTGGGGTTAGGCAAAGATGTTTGAGGTAGGTTAAGAGTAGCTAGTAATGGTGCAAATTGAGTGACAAACTGTGCCAAGAAAGAGAACATCTGAGCTAAGGTTTGCCCAAATTGTGGATAGAAAGCATTTAAATCAGGGTTTTCAGGTGGGTTGGAGGCAATAAACCGCAAATAAGATCCATTGGTTGATGAATCATTATTAGAGCGATGATCCTTAACTTTTTCTGAGGGTTGCCGAGTGTTGACATTTTGACGGGGTGTTGGGGCTCTACGTTGTGTGCTCGGATTTGAAAAAGCTTGTGCGTAGGAAAAGGGACCTGGAGAAGTGGGCCTCGCATTTATGTCAAGGGGACAATCAAGATCGACATCACCTAGTTGAGGAAAGCTAGATTAGTTGAGATGAGGTGGGAGGGGAGGAAGAGCAGTGGGTTTCGTCAATGAATGTAGATCCAGTGGTTGGTTATTTGACAACGCCGTTTTCTGTTGCACATAATATAGCTTAGAAGCCTCCTTGATTGCAATATTTCTAAATGCAGCGATTTTTCTGACGTCTTGCTGTTCTTTATACTTTGAACAGGTTTTGTCTCTTGCGAGATGCGGACCTTTGCAATTAAGACAAACGGGCGGATCAGATTGCTTCTGACAAGGAACATCTGTATTGTGTGGTTTATCCCCACAATGAAGGCACCTTGGGTTCTTGCACTGAGAGGCCACATGACCATAGCGAAAACAAGAGTAGCACATTTTCACTGGTGTGAAATATGGTTCAACCCTAACACGCACTTGATAAATGAACACATATTCGGGAACTTCTTGTCCCTCAAATGTGATTGCAATAGTTGGGAGGTCACATATCCGGTCCTCAATTTTTCGAGTGAAGCGACCCACTTCTAAGATCGAGCAACCGTTGCTTGTTTCAGCAAAGTTTTTGATTTCCTCTGTGGTCATGTCGGTGGGTACATTTTTTTAAATACCTTGCCGGGAGACTCTGTAATTAGGAATAAATGCGTTGAGTTTCGACTCGCCCAGAGTGTGGTTATTCAGAACGATTTTGTTCGCATCTGAATCCGACTTACACTCAACGGAGACACTGTTTTTATTATCCTTACGAATACTTTTGATCATATTGGGAAAGGTTCTGTGTAGAATACTACCAACGGACAGTGGATGAAGCGTTTCTTGCGTGATTTGAATTGTGACAAAGTAAGGGCCTTTATTATTGTGAGTATACTTATTATTTGGTACACCTTTATGTAAAATAGCAGGCTGATTGTTTCCATCACACAAGACCTTATTTTTTTCAGTGTGAGACTTATGAGAACCCTGTGGTAGGTCAAGAACTCTTTTCCTGGAAGTTTTAACCATTTTGGGGTTAGGATCGGAAGTGAGGTTAGTGTCGGATGTGTTGTGAGGCACGGATTCAAAAAGATTCATTACGGGGTTTACTGTGGACATTTCCTGAGAGAAATGGTTAATAGACGTGTCCATAATTTCGGCGTTCAACTCACCACTCATTCCTTCGTTTTCGGAGTCATTTCCATCGGGCATTGCTGAGATCGCGTGACCACGCGGGTCAGCGACTCACAGAGGTTACTCACCTGCTTACTTAACCGCTTTTCAGCTGGACAAAGTTGTGTTTAGAATGTACCAGTAAGTAATTAAAACCTAATTTTTGTGATTTTAGGGCCAAACAACTGCCTCCGAAGGCATATATACTAGAGATTTTTTGGTGAAACACACAACGCGATATGCACTCGTCGGTGGGTCAACCCACACTCCTCGAAGTACACTGCCCAGTCCCCACACTCCACTGCACCAGGGAGAGGAAGCAATTAGCCTATGTCCGAAGGACGGTTTAATAATTTTCATTAAAGGCATTTTCACTTCATAGTCAGCTAACTTCACTTCGTTAACTGCTGAGGGGAAAACAATGGTTCAAATTCATGGGATTTGATCCATTTTTGTCCTATTTTGCTAATATCTTTGTAAAAACTAATTTTTCCGATATAAATGTTTTTGAAAAATAGTTTCCATTTTTTAATTACTATATTCAATGAATTAATAAAATGAGAGTAATTATTATTTATTACGAAGATATAACATAAATAATGTTTTGTCCCATGCATATGTGTTTTTGATACCAGCCCGACCAGTAAAACCTCGGCTCCACCTTGGCTCCACCTCGGCCTTGCAAAAAGGATTGCGCGCTTGCGCATGACTGTGGCGCCAATTTCAAAAGCTTGGCTCACCTCCTCTATCGGTGCCCTCGGCTTGCGTCCGGCAGGTTTATAAATATATGTCACATAATTCATAGAATACATTATTTAAACTTTTCAGGGCCCTTTAACACGATTACAGATCCGCAAGTGGCGGACTTGCGCAAATCATGAGTTGTGAAAATAGAGATTTTTCCTTCAGCGGAAAAATCTCTGAATGGCGGTAATTTGAATGCTCGATTTTTTTTAAATAGAAACTTTTATGTTTTTCAAATTATGGGCAAGTGTATTGACCTAAAAATAATTATGGAAGAATAACGGCTATGAATTAAATACATTTTTAAGTGTTTTGATGGAAAGAAGCAAGCCCATGCCAAATCATATGATTTCTCTCCAAGTTCTGTGTACATACGTTTCGGATGTTACCTGATTTGTATCGCTCTTTCAACAAAATAATATTTTTTTTTTACACATAAGGTAAGTGTAATCAGTATTTGTTAACACAAAAATATTATGTTTTTGCAAACAACAGCCTTTATAAGACTTACGGCACGTCTTTACGAAAGCGTAGCCGGCATAACCCCAAACATAACATGATAATTTATTATCTTAACAACTGTCAAAAACACTTACCTCATGTGCACGAAAATATTAGTTTGTTTCAGAAGCGAGACAAAACAGAAAACACCCGAAACTCATGCATACATAACTTTGACAGAAATCAGCTGATTCGGCATGTGCTCGTTTCTTTTCGTCAAAACACTGAAAAATGTATTTAATTCGTCGTCTTCATTCGTCCATAATTATTTTTAGCTCAATAAACTTGCCCATAATTTGAAAAACATAAAATTTTCTGTTTTAAAAAAATCGAGCATTCAAATTACCGCCATTCGGAGATTTTTCCGCTGATGGAAAAATCTCTATTTTCACTATACTCATGACTTGCGCAAGTCCGCAACTTGCGGATCTGTAATCGTGTGAAAGGACCCTCAATCATGAATTGTAGGATTATAGTAACAGCTTGCATGAAAAAAAATGAAATTAATGAATCCTTTCAAAATTCAAGTATGATTAACAATTTGAAAAAAATACAAAAATAAGATTTTACTTTGATTGAAAATGCAACTCCTTAGTTGAAAAGTAAACAGTTTTTTTTAATTTACTTTTTTTGAGATGAAAATCAATTTTTTTTTAATGGAAATTTATCTGTTAGGATGAAAATTAACATTTCTTGAAATTTCATATTTTTGGGTAGAAAATTCAAACAATTTAGTAGAAATTCAACTGTTTTGTAGGAGATTCGTTATGTTTTTTAACGAAAATTAAACTATTCTTTTCTTTACGTTTATTAACTACTTGGTTCAAAGTTAATGTAACTTGTTTAGAATTTGTGTTTCATAGTACAAAATTAATCTTCGTTGTTGAAAATTCGTCTTTATTACCTGAAAAATCTTATGTTGTACCAAAATATCAGTCATTACATTTTTTTGTATGCATACAAATTGCATCATACCACAGAGACAAATTTCGCACAATTTTGCACAATATCACACACAAACAAATGTTAACGCAGTTTTAAAAATAACTTCAGCCGATCTCTTAAATAACTAATAAGGAATATAACAAAATATACAAGTTTTCATTAAAATGAGATTTTACAGATCTGCGGTAATGAATTAATTGCAATATCGTTAGCCTCTTGGGCGTCAAGGCTCTTTTACACCTTCCGTCAATCGGTCGTCGACTGACCAACATAACGAAATATCCATTCACACCTTCCGAAAATTCAGTGAAATTTAGTAACATTTTAGTAATCTTTCAGTGAGTTTCAGAAGGTAACTCAAATATTACTACATTTAACTGAATTTACCGCAGGTGTGAATGGATATTCCGATATATTGGTTGGTCGACGACCGATTGACGGAAGGTGTAAAAGAGCCTTCAGGCGTAGAAAATTGTAATTTTTTTTCTTCTTGAAGCTTGTTTTTTATTTTTATACAGCATTCGCTGCTGACTTATGTTCGAATTATTGTTGGGAACCAAAGAGGTGGCAAAATTCAGACTCGCCTCTTCAAAGCTCTGAAGATTGCCTGCTATTTGTTGTTAGTGTTGATTGTGGAAGTGTTTTGTTTATTTTTTTTTTAATATGGCCTCCAATTGTCCTATTTGCAAAAAATGTGTTACACAATATTACAATTTGAGAAAGCACGTTAAAAGCGTGCATCCTGGAAAGTAAAGTAACTCAAATTATTTACATATTTATATAGTAATGTGTATAAATTATTAAGTTCTATATAGGTTATGTTTACCTGTGTTTGACAGTAAAGCCTTTATACTTACTTCTACCTGAATTGAACGTTAAATTTGTCTCGTAATTGTAGTATTTTGAACCAAGTGGTTAATAAACGCAAAGAAAAGAATAGTTTAAAATTCCTTAAAAAACAACGAATCTACCTACAAAACAGTTGAATTTCTACTAAATTGGTTGAATTTTCTACCCAAAAATATGAAATTTCAATGAATGTTCATTTTCAGCCTAACAGATAAATCTTCAGTTAAAAAAATTGATTTTCATCTCGAAAAAAGTAAATTAAAAAAAAGCTGTTCACTCTTCAACCAAGGAGTTGCATTTTCAATCAAAGTAAAATCTTATTTTTGTATTTTTTTAAAATTGTTAATCATATTTGAGTTTTGAAAGGTTTAATTAATTTCAATTTTTTTTAAATGTAAGCTGTTACTATAATCGTAAATTTCATGATTAAAAAGTTTAATTAATGTATTCTATAAATTATGTGACATATAGTTATAAACCTGTCGGACGCAAGCCGAGGGCACCGATAGAGGTTAGCCAAGCTTTTGAAATCGGCGCCACAGTCACGCGCAAGCGTTCAATCAGGAAGGAAAGTTGCAGGCGTATCCATGATCTAAGAATACACGGTCTGGCCTTAAGCGCTCCCAATTTCGTCCCCAGCCGCGCTCTACCACAGGCTGCCATCTTTGTCATCAGCGGCGTATTTAGGGAAAATGCACCCACGGCAAGCATTGAAAATTGTACGCCCCTGTGCAAAACGCCTATACAACTAATTTTCCGTTATTTGAAATATTCTCCACGAAATTATAACTTTAGAACTTCGTATCGCGTGCTTACTCTCGTGCTCACTATATGTTTATTCATTTATTCACATTTTTGAAAGCGAGGATCATTTCCTTCCATTAAAAAAGCTGTATTAATTTATATATTCACTTGTAAAATTTTCATACATATATAAAATCTAAGAACGTGTCATTTTGTGTACACTAAGGGGTAATGTTTTTGATTATATACGTGCATGTATATACAGATAATAAAAACTGATATTGCCATGATACGTGCTATGGTATCGATATTATGAGTTTATTTCTTTGTGCTTTGAGACCCGAAACAAAAAAGGCTTATTTCCTTTCCGGTAATGATACATCATTTCATTAGCCATTAAAGGTAAAATTCTTCAGGTGCATTGAGAGGTTATGTTAGCCATATTTCTTCTACGTTACAAGGATTAGAAGTTATATATTTTGTAATGTTTTATATTATGTATGGCACAAATTGCATTATTTTCAAACTGATTGTATTAACTGGTATTAATTCATAAATTGTACAATTTCTTCATGTTTAACTTGAAATCTTCTGTCATGACATTTACGTCGTTTCAAATATACTGCATTCTCGCGCGCTAACTTATCCAATATGGCCGCCTGTGGTAGAAATCTTCCTATTGGTTAACTTTTTTTTAGTTGCGCGTGGCTAGACCGTGTATTTTTAGATCATGGGCGTATCCCTAGACGCTTGTATACCCTGTATTCTACATGCTCTGTATCCGTGCACCAGTGATGGGTAAGTAAAATACTCCTGGTAATTTACTTGGTTTTCTACTGTAATTTACCTGGTATTTTACGTCATCAGTTTTCTACATGATGTAAATTACGTCTTGTTCTATATATGAGGGCGCCACCTCTGAGGCTGGCGTCCCATGTGGGCAGAAAACGACGAGACATTAAATCACATACCCCGATTTGGCTGCTCCCCTCCACCGTCACATCCAAACGCGCGCGCAATTTGAATGTGCAGTGCATGCTGTCGTGCACCATGTGAAATCACTGAAAATAATCGAAGAGTACATAATTTTGTTTTCAAAGTTTGAACAATTATTATTTTTTTCTGCTATTTTAAGGTTATGACGAAACAAATTAGGCTATAAACAATTTAAAAGTCTGAAATTTATTAGAACTTACTTTATTCATACACAAAATATGAAGTCATCACTGAAAATAATCGAAGAGTACATAATCTTGTTTTCAAAGTATCTAAACAATTATTTTTTTCTGCTATTTTAAGGTTATGACGAAACAAATTAGGCTATACAAATTTCGAAGTCTGCAATTGATTAGAATTAAATTATTTACAAAATCTTTTCTGGATTTTTAAGAATATTGTTCGGAACTATCCTAATGACATATTGGAATCACAGTTTCCGGTTTTCAAAAACGTTACAATCTTACGCAAGATCCAAGAAAATCTTATCTAGGCCTCATCCACTAGTAGATTGATCAATTATATTTTATACTTAATTTCTATTGCGTTTTTGATGAGGTGGAGGAATATAGATGGTCAAAAGTAGTGCTCATGACTCCACTTGTGTTTCTCACACTTGTCATAGTTTCTATAATAGCAGCTTTCTCCATCTCAGTTGGTTTCGCGAAGCTGAAATTAGAAGATGCTGCCTTTTTCTTAGTGCTATAGAAGCGTTGCTGTTGATCGATATTTTTGTGGCTTGGCAAGGTAGACTAGTCTGGAAAGCATGGTACAGAGGCTTTAGTTGAAGACTGAATACTTTGGTAAAGTGGGATCAAACTTTCTGTCTTTTTGCAGACATCTAGGAGCTTGCCATCATCGTCTTCTTCTGGTAGATCATAGGCAATAGCAAGCAAAGTTTGAAGCATTGATGTCAAGCGTGTTTTATTGGACACTGCTTCCGCAAAGTGCACAGGCTTCCCCTAAGATACCTGTAAAAGAGAACTAGTATGTTGCTCAAAAGCTGAGGTAGCAGCTTCTTCTTTTACAAAACAATAAGGAGAGGTATCAAGGTTCAGCGTGCGAACACAAGCATGTGCATGCTTGCAGAAGTTTCCTTTTACTGGGAAATCGACACATGTGCAGGTAAAACGATGGACACTAATCAGACATGCAGGGCAAGTGAGAGGACATCTGTGATGACTATGAGCTATTTGTTTCATCCCAAATGTTAGATTGTTCTTCATCATTCTTATCAGTTGTATTTAACCAATAAACTCGACTTCTCAACAAAAGACTTGAATCCTTAAATAAAACAGATAATTTTCAACCAAACAATTGCATTTTTAATTTAAAAAATCAATTTTCCACTAAAAAGACAATTTTTCAATAAAATGCATTACTTTCAACAATATAGTTACATTTTAAACCAAAGATTAATTTTCTACCAAAAAAGACCAATTTCCAACCAAAGAAACGAATGAAGATAAAAAAATGTAACGAAGTTACCCTAAAAGTTACAAATGACGTAACTTTTCAGTAACTTACGAAAAATTTATATTAATGAATTTTTGACTGGAAATTAATTTTTTCATCTGAAAATTTGTTGGAACTAATAGAATATAGTAACCGCGTACGATAAAAAGGTCAAAAGAAACAAACACTATATGTGAGAATAAATAGATAAACCGTATTTGGATGAACAAAAGGAAACTGTAATACAATGCTGGATACTTAAAAATGGAACTGAAAACTTTAACTTTACTTTAAACCTTAAGAGTCTTTATGTCTGCGTGCTACCCGACGGCTTGTCACGACAGAACTGAACTATTGAGAAGGCCCTCAGGCCCTTTACCTATGGTCCAGAGAAGAGGGCTCAGCCTATCTTCTCTTCTCGCACTTTTATTACACTTAAATGTATCGCAATAATCGTTGTAATTCCAACACGCCCCCTCAACGATATAATCGCGATATACAAATAAAACTTGCATACGTTGGCACTTCGCCTTAAAAACAAAAATGTAATCTGGAACTGAAAAGAAACTTTATCTTTGCACAGAATTTATCTGATAAGAAAAATCTAATTTTAATGAATAAGAAAGCACTTCACACGAAATTCAGTTGACCCGTTTAGGTACTTTAAAAGTTAAAGTCCTTTGCGGTCATTAACCTTGAGCTCGATGATCCCTTTCCTGTCTCAACATCCCTCGGTATTTGGTTCATTGGGCCTCGATCATTTGGTGTTGCCCTCGTGAAAAGAAAGACCAACTTTAGATCACATTTAGACCAGTTTCAAACCACGTTTGGTCGTTTTCTGGTCTTTTACCTTTCAGCCTATACCTGCATCAATGTTAGGGCATTGAAATAGACACCACTCTCTCTGTTAAATAAGGATAGCTGTCTATATCAACACACTAGCTATACCTAAAAGTCCCAAAGAACCTGAGATGATTTATTATTATTTACGAGATCTAGAAGGCTTCAACCAGTTGCCGTTATATTTATGGAACTCTGTCCCTCCTTCCATCTCGTCATCTCTTTCTGTTGAAACTTACAAGAAAGAGCGCCTCCTTTACAATCTATGACTCCTGATGAGCCTAATAATGAGGGGATATTGGGGGTTCAAACTGCCGGGACAAGAATATACCTGCCTATACTGTGATCTAAAGTTGGTCTTTCTTTTCACGAGGGTGGCTTTGAGTTTAAGGGCAACTCTACCATTCCGCCCCCTTGTCCGCATACTCCGAAGAAATTTCCTGCTGATTTGGATGAATCCGTATACCTCTCAGGTGGTGTTCCTTTGTTGGATCTTTCAGATCCTCTTGGTGATCTGGACTTTAATATCTGCGATGAATCTTCAACTTGATTTATGACTTTAATCGCTCTTCTATTTTCATAATTAGTCAAAACTGCTTCATGGGTGATGTCCTTTTCTCCGCTGCTACTTCCTTCCGCGTCTGGTACGATGTCCTCGTCTTCCTCTGTACAGGAATCCCTCGCTGAATCCTCATAATCGTTTCCTTTTTCTTTTGACTTCTGGGACTGTTATGTAGATTCGAAAACTACCTCTACGTTTACGAATTTTCCTGAATCTCTTGCTTTAATCGCTGTTCCGACGTTGTCTGTACTTTCAGGTACTCGATACTTGGGCTGCTTGCTCCCCGACCGTTCCTCGCACTCGCCGCACCTTCCCTTTGAGTAATTTATTGCCCTTTCCGCGTTGTATAGTTTTAAGTCGTAGAGTTGGGAGGGTGCTAAAACTGCAGTCGCCTTTACTTGACCGTCCTTGAGACTAACGACGTCACAATTATTACCCTCGAACTTCACACTAAAACCATTCCCGGCTAACTTCCTTACGGACAATAAGCTTGAGCTTAGTGTGGGTACGTATAACACGTTTCTCAGTTTCACTGTCACTTCCTGTCCTTTAGCTATAAACTTTGTGGTTCCTGATCCGACCCCTTGAATTTCCGCAAATTCTTCATCATCTGCGAAGCGTACCGTACCTTTCCTTTCTAAGTCTATTTGCTCGAAGAAATCTTTATGGTTGGTCATGTGGCTTGTTGCCCCGGAATCCATAATCCAAACCTTCCTTCCTTCTTCAGCCTTTACTTTTCTAGCCTTTGAGCATACCTCTTCTGTTTGTTTTGAGTCCTTACACTCCCTTATTGTGAATGCTAGTTCTTCGCGTGAATCCTTGAGACAATGTTTGGCTGTTCTAACTTTCTCCTGCTTTTTCTTCCAGGCTTCATACTTTTCACAGTCCCTTTTATAATGCCCTGTCTTCTTACAGAAAAAGCATTCCTTCCGTAAATTTGTGCGCGCTTGAGCTTTCATCGCCGCTTCTCCTTAATATTCGGTCATGTTGTTGATAGCCAGTTTATTTTTTCGTGTCCTGTATTCGTCGATCAACTTGCTTTTGACCAAAGATGTCGTAAGACCTTCAGTTCGACTTTCCAACGTGATGACCAAAGTGTCATATGACTCTGGCAAGCTCTCCAACAACATAGCCGCTGCAAACTTATCCCTGATCTCTTCTCCAAGAGCTGTCATTCGGTTGAATGTGTCCTGCATTTTGTTGACATGGTCCTCCACGTCACCGTCTTCCGCTAATCGCATTCTGCATAGGACTCTGTATAAATGTACTATACTGGCCTCTGATGATTTCTGGTGGTAATCTTCTAAGAATTTCCAGGCTTCTCTTGCACTAGTGGCGTTTGCAATATGCACTAGTTGGTTGTTGTCCACGAGCAAACCAATCGTAGAGAAAGCTTGATCGTCCTTTTCTTGCCAAGCCTCATCCCGAACCGCTGGAGCTTCTTTGTCAACCACTGACCACACTTTTATGTTCATAAGCATATGCTTCACTCTGTATTTCCATACCGCATAGTTGTTATTATTAAGTTTTTCAATTTGAAAACTGGGGCGAAATCTTTGCGCCATTTTTAAACACTTCTTTTAACACTTTAACACTGTTCACAAATGTCACTTTCGCCTCACTGCAATGTCACTTTAATGTCACTTAATCCTTACTGTGATGTCACTCCAAATAAATATTCACTTCACTTGTTTCTTATCGCTTTTATATCTCTGGGCACATAACCTGTTGGAACTAATGGAAAAATAGTAACCACGTACGATAAAAAGGTCAAAAGAAACAAACACTATATGTGAGAATAAATAGATAAACCGTATATTTGGATGAACAAAAGGAAACTGTAATACAATGCTGGATACTTAAAAATGGAACTGAAAACTTTAACTTTACTTTAAACCTTAAGAGTCTTTATGTCTGCGTGCTACCCGACGGCTTGTCACGACAGAACTGAACTATTGAGAAGGCCCTCAGGCCCTTTACCTATGGTCCAGAGAAGAGTGCTCAGCCTATCTTCTCTTCTCGCACTTTTATTACACTTAAATGTATCGCAATAATCGTTGCAATTCCAACAAAATTGAAATATTTTATTGCAAATTCAACCAATTTCAATACTATTACCTTTCTTGTTTAAAATTCATCCTTTTAGGTAGAAAATTAAACTCCTTAATTGAGAATTATTTTCTTTAAAGTTCATTTTTTCTGTTGAAGATTCATAATTTCAGTTGAAAATTCGTTTTTCTTTTACTGAAAAATTCAACAATTTGGTACAAAGTTCAGCTATTTATACAAAATTAAACTGTTATGCAGAAAATTTTTTTCAAAATGAAAATTATTTCTCTTAAATTAATAATAAATATGCTTAAGGCAAATGAATTTCTGAATGTCAAATGCATGGAATGCTATAATAAATTAATAAAAACTTTTAAAAATGGGTTTCATAGAATAAAATAGACATTTAAAAGTGTAACTAAGCTATTAATTACTTATTATATCATAATTGAAACACAAAGCTATGACAATGACATTACAAGTGCATAATTACAAGCGCATACTTTTTTGTACATTAAAAACCATAATGAGATGTTAGTCCACAATATTTCTTAAAATTCATTTTTTATATACTCACGTCAAACAAGTCTCCGATAATGTGTCCTGATGGAATCTCTTCAAATGCTGCCTGAGATTTGAATTCCGCGTAAAGACTTTGCCACAAATATGACGAATGCTGTCGTTTCCATCTTTTACGTTTGATTCGATTTTATAAAAACCAATATTTCACGCTCTAATCATGTCTAATATCACAAATCGAAATAAACATCTGACTAAATACGTCCCGATATGTATATCTCGTGACAGACTGTCGCATCGGCTGTCGCGTCGCATTGGTTGCACTGCACATTTAAATTGCGACAAGCGTGAGAAACACAAGCGAAGTCATAAACACTACTTTTGACCATCTATATTCCTCCACCTCATCAAAACCGCAATAGAAATTAAGTATAAAATATAGTTGATCACTCTCGTAGTGGATGAGGCCTAGATAAGATTTTCTTGGATCTTGCGTAAGGTCCACGCTTGTGACGTTTTTGAAAACCGGAAACTGTGATTGCAATATGTCACTAGGATAGTTCCGAATAATATTCTTAAAAATTCAGAAAAGATTTTGTAAATAATTTAATTCTTATGGAAGTGCGAAGACAACATGCACGACAGCATGCACTGCACATTCAAATTGCGCGCGCGTTTGGATGTGACGATGGAGGGGAGCAGCCAAAGCGGGGTGTGTGATTTAACGTCTCGTAGAAAACGTCGGCGTAAAGCAGAAGCTCATGAGAGTGAAAGAGACAAATAGATCTCTCCGTCTTTTTCACTCTTATGAGTTACTGCTTTACACCGGCGCTTTCTGCCCACATGGGACTGCACCTTCAGGCGGGAAATTGAAACATCGAATCAGACAGCCAATCAGAAGTTTTCTACATGTATTTTACATATTCCAGGTATTTCACGTAAAATACCTCCTTTAGGTATTATACGTGAAAAAACTTCCAGTTACGCGTAACTGCACATCCCTGGTTGACATTATTATTTTTCAATTAACAATATAGGCATTGAAAGAAAAAACTCTTACGTCCTTACGAATGCCGATACCAGAAATTCAAAAAATTGAGGTTATGCACAGTTCTACAGGTCCGCCATCTTGGCACGTAATTTACTAGGTATTTTACCTGTTTTCTTCGTAAAATATTTTACTTAGGTATTTTACTTAAAAACCCTCTTACTTGAACCCGAAGATAACTCTGTCCTTTTTTACCTTAGCTACGGTAAAAAAGGACAGAGATATCTTCGGGTTCAGGTTTCGAGTTCGGGGCTCCATTGTGCTCGGACCTTATATTTCACTGAATTTTCCGAAGGTGTGAGGGTGCCGTCCCATGGCAGCGCAAAACTCGGCGTAACGCGCAAAACGTCAAAGCACTAGCTAGTGACTTCTAGCGACAAAAATATTGTGACGAATGTAGCCGCCTTTATATTTTGACAGAATTTTATTTTGTCGATTTTGCGTTGTGCGCAACGCAAAGCATCAAATATTTCCTCTATGTCCCATGATGGCGCAAAACTTAGCACCGCATTTTCATAGCGAATGAAAAATACACTCCCAGCAGCTCTCAGGGAAAGTACGTGCCGCCATTGGTTATTCCATTGTATTGCTAATATAGATTGCTGTTTTGCGCTCTCATGGGACAGTAGAGAAAATATTTGATGCTTTGCGTCGCGCACAACGCAAAACCGACAAAAGAAAATTCTGTCAAAACGCCGATTATTTGCAAATTTTGTGAAAAGAGTGAGCGCGCAGACATTTTCTGTAACTTTCTTTATTATTTTAATAATAGGAATCGACAGTGACGACAATATTGAAATATTGTTGGTTATGTTACAAGTTGGCAGACAATAATGAACAATAAGGACGATGGGAATGCAAAATAACGCAATCATAAAGGTGGCTACATTCGTCAGAACATTTTTGTCGCTAGAAGTCACTAGCTAGTGATTTGACATTTTGCGCGTTACGCCGAGTTTTGCGCTGCCATGAGACGGCACCCTGAGGGTGCCGTCTCATGGCAGCGTCAAACTTGGCGCAAAACGCAAAACCGTAAATCACCAGACATTACAGCCAATGACTGTGCTTCTGTGGATTACTAGGAGAATATCATTGGCTGAAACATCTTGTGATTTGACGTTTTGCGCCAAGATAGACGCTGCCATGGGACACCACCCTGAGGGTGGAGTCCCATGGCAGCGTCAAACATAACGCAAAACGTGAAATTACTAAACGCTTCGGCCAATGCCAGTGTTTCTGTGGATTACTAGGAGAATATAATTGGCTGAAATGCTTAGTGATTTGACGTTTTGCGTTTTGCGCCAAGATTGACGCTGCCATGGGACGTCACTGTTACAACCCACCGAGGTCGCTGTGGTTGATTTTGTCCCTTGAA
>CAKNXH010038766.1:0-13851 GCA_932178445.1 Andricus quercusramuli | reverse complement strand
AATTTAATCGTTGAATTCTTGTCGTTTTTTCAGGAATTCTATATATTGAATTGATTGTTGGACGTTAAATGGGATTTTGAATTTGATTTTATTCTGATTTAAAATTCTTGAATTTCAATTCCGAGAAATCTCTTGCACACTAAACAAATAACCTTCAAATTCCTTCTAGAAGCTTCCTAGGTCAATCACCTTACGAAATTTTTACATGTACCCTCAAAAATATTTACCCCCACTTATCAATTCTGAGAAATCTCTGTTGCACACTAAACATATAATCTTCAAATTCCTTCTAGAAGCTTCCAGGTCAATCACCTTGCGAAAATTCTAGATGTCGGTAACATGTCGGTGCGGGGATCTGTATCCAGAAGTCCCCCTGTTAAACTACTGAAACGGAAAAGTTTCTTATAACCTGTGTAAAATTTGAAATAGCACGATCAATATCCGCTGGTTTCGCGGGGTGAAAATATGTTTCAAAAATTCGTTATTTTCGTATTTTTGGCAAGATATTGAATGTTAATTTTTTTTTGTGATCTAGTTTATATGCCGGATTTTTCGAACTTTGTATGGGTTTTTAGGAGTTTGTCTAAGAGAAATGCTCATTTTTATGGTCCTCATAAAACTAAAATAGATTTTAGAAGCTAAGTCAAGTCCCTGGAAACTTTCTTACAGTCACAATGTAAATTAAAAATTCAGAAGATTTTGATTCAATTCAGATTCTGGCCCTTCTAATTTTACAAAAGGGTCCAAAGTGAAACTTTTCCATGTTATGCCCATTATTTATTTATAAGTTTTTCTTACCCATCCCAATACATATGTATTCTTATTATTATTGTAATTTCATGTAATTCTCGGCCGTCTTTTTGCTAATGTACAATTGATCATTCACTTACATAACTCAGGCACTCACCTTTGAGTGAGATCTTGATTTATGTCTGCCATAAAGATTGGATGACTCGCGATCCCAGCTTCTTTTCATTCCTGGATTAGCTGGGCTGTGTGCAGTGTGTGTTGGAGAGGAATGCAAGGTCCCGGTGAAATTTAGGGAAGGGTCAGGTGAACGGAGGTTATGCTGGCCGTGATATATGAATTGATAATGCGGCTTTTCCCTTCTCCACACTCGTCCTCTTTTCAATATTCAATCTCTCCGACGCGAAAGGATACTGGTTTTGATTCGTACTGAATACGCAAGGATTAAATATAAAAATGTGTCATCATGGATATTCCACTCATTCTATTGCATAATAGGAAATATTCGGTGGTGGAATTTATATCATGTTTCATCCATTAAGGCCCATGCATACTCGAACGCAAAACTGAATGCGAGCGGGCGTTCGCGTTTGCGTCAGGATAGAAACTGTGTTAAGCAATGGTTTGGTTCACACTGGACAAGCGCGTCGCCGAAACGCTGACAAAAAGTCTAACCTGACGCGTTTCACAGTTTTGACCGTACGCCTTCACACTGGGGCAAGGTTTGGTTTATACTCGAACGCAAATGCAAACGCGTAGATGCGTTCCACTGTGCTAAACATAGTGGGACCAAAGGGATATTCTTCGTTCAAAAAAGTCTACAGACTTCAATTTTGCTCCGATTTGCGATTTGTTCGTTGTTAATTGAAGAGCGCTAAATTAAAAAAAAAAAATGAGAAAATCGATATTGTCACATAATTATTATTTACTCTTCAACAACGGTTCGCATATAATGTAAATCACCTTGAATCAAAGCAAGAGTACTCCTAGAGACCTATAATATAAATAATGTGATTATTATATGTTTCAATTATTATAAACAAATTAAATTGACAAATAGCCAGATATCGTAATCGTGGTTGGGAAACATTTGTTCTTAGCTAAAAATGCTTTAAATTATTGTGAGAGTGATTGTTAGTCAGAATATCGATGAATTATTAACAATTACAATTGTTATACACAATTTTTTGCACAAATTTGAAATTTGTAGTTTTTTCAATTTCGGTGTCCCTTGTAGCTTCTGAATTCTTTCAGATATTCTTAAAAATAATATATGTTCAATAATATTGTTGAAAATCCAACAATTGTTGCTTATTTGAACAAATGAAATAAATAAATATAAAACTTTGGCACTTTGACCTTGAAAATAATTTTTTGACTGCAAATCTCTCTAACCATAATGTAAAGCAGTTATAGTGCATAAAAATTATTTTCCAGGCCACAGTGCCGAAGCTTTATGTTTACTTATTTCATTTCTTTACAAGATTAACAATTGTTTCATTTTAAGAAATATGATTGAACCTGTGTTAGTTTCAAGAATATCTGCATCAATTCAGATGATGAAGGAAAATCAGAAATGGAAAAATCAATAATTACAACATTTTCAACAACAATAGTTTATAAATATTTTATTCATATTTTTTTTTCTAGAAATTGTTACTGGCGATCACTCTCACAATAATTTAAAGTATTTCCAGACAAGAAATTTTTTTTAAACGAAAATTACAATATTTATTAAATATATTAAAATTTTGTGATATTTGGAATGAAATAATAACAATTGATTATTGTTAATTTTACATAGAAATAGTGACTGCAAATGTCTCTAACAAAAATTTAAAGCAGTTTTGGTGGAGAAAATTATTTTCCAGGCCAAAGTACCAAAGTTTTATATTTGTTTAAAACATCAACCATTGTTGTATTTTCACAAATATAATTGAACATATATTATTTGTAAGAATATCTGCATCAATGCAAATGATGAAAGGCAAAACATAGTTGAAAAAATCCATAAATTCCAATTTATGCCAAACATTGTTTGTAACTATTCTAATTGTTAATAATTTATGGATATTCTGACTAACAATCATTCTCACAATAATTTAATGCAGTTATAGCTAAAAACAAATGTTTTTCAACTGCAAATATGATATTTGGCTACTTGCTTATTTTATTTGTTTACAATAATTAAAACATACAATAATCAAATTACGTGTATTCTGGAGGTACTCTTGAATGTTTATGTGCCTGATGTCAAATATCTAATTTATGCAAAGAAATGAACAAGAATATGGTAACTATATGCGAAAAATTATGAAATACATATCCAAACTGACTTGTTCTTCAATAGACGTTTTATATTAAATTATTCATATCGAATTTCTTGTTGCCTGCTTTCCCAAAACTTGCTACTTTTCCCCTGTTTCACGTTTTTTTACTTAAATTTGAACTGAATTAATAGAAGCCATTCATAAGAAAATTCAATTATTTTCAGTTGAAAGTTTATTTTTTTTTATTTTCTTATTTAAAAGACTAATACTATAATTTTTATTAAGAATTCTTCTCTTTGTAGTTAAAAATTCTACTAATTGGTCGACAAATGTACAAATTTTTGAAACCATTTTACTAGTTTCTTTAGAAATTATCTTTCTTGGTTGAAAATGAACTTCTGTGTTAAAAGTTCAATTGTTTGGGTTGCAAATTCTGCTGTTTTGTTCAAGAGCCGTCCTTTTCGATTGAGCTGAAAATGCACCTACATCGTTGAACATTCAATCATTTTGTTAAAAATTTATCTTGCTTGGTACAATATTTATCTTTCTTTTTTGAAAATGAGCGTTTTTGTTTGAAATTGAAATTTTGTGGTTGGAAGTGTACCTATTTTTTCAAAATGTCGTCTTTTTTTATTGAAGACCCAGCTTTCTGGTTGAAAATTCTTTTTTGTTGGTTGTATATTTTTCTTTGTTGGTTAAAAATGAGATTTTTTGTTTGAAATTCAACTTTTTGGGTTAAATACTCCCATCCTCCCGCGAACATCCATTCCTGATGAAGCCCTGTGCGGTTGCCACGCTGCAGTGGACCACGACGAGTTTTGCTGTTCGCATCTACTCAGTATAACTCAAAAATGCGTACCAAAGTGCGTCGCGTAGGCGTTCGCGTTCGCGTTCGAGTATGCATGGGCCTTTAATTCCCAAGTTTAGCCATTTGCTTATTCTTTGCTTCTCTGTACAATACAAAAGTGTTATTTTGTTAACGAATTTTTTTTTTTTTCAGGTAAGTTTCTGTTATGTTTGTACTTTACCTACTTCTACAATTCGCAACATCCGTGCGTAGAGGTAAGAAACTAAGAAGTCTAAGTTACAATTAATTGTTCAAAAAACAGATTCTACAAGTATTATAAATTTTAAATATGCAGCAAAATATAGTTACCTCAACAAATCTAACAATATGGGACAAAGTACATATTGCAGATGAAGCTTTTCCCTACTCTTATATAGAGTTTTGAAATTTTCAGTCGATTAGCAATTATTACATATTTCCTGATGGGTGACGGACAACTGTGCACGGAGCAACTGTGCACGCGCCCATCTGTACACGTCAGTGGCCACTGGTACAACTGTGCACGTTGTTGGCCACAGGCACAACTGTATACCGGGACATCTGTGCACGCGCCAAATTTGGCGTGCACAGATGGTACCCTAGCAACGGTTCACGTTCACAGATGGGAGACTCCCAACTGTGCACGTGCACAGATGGTACCCTGCCAACGGTTCACGTGCACAGATAGGAGACTCTCAACTGGGCACGTGCAAGGATGGGAGACTCCCAACTGTACATGTGCAAAGATGGGAGACTCCCAACTGTGCACGTTTCAATTGATACGATCATATTATTGACTTACAAGTCCACGTGCACAGATGAAAGACTCCTGACATTGCACGACTTAATTAATGCAGTCAGATTTTTCACTTAGAAGTATTAAAATCATCAATTTCACTTTAAATGTGTATGGATTTCAACTTTTCAACCCTTTTTTATGGATTTCTACCCTTCCAACTGTGCACGTTTCGATTAATAAAATCATTTGTCATCCAAAAGTGCACGTTCGCATATGGTACCCTTCCACCTGCGCAAATCCCAATTATTACGATGAGAATTGATATGCGCACAGTTCTGAGTCTCCTATATGAAGGGTCCGCGGTCGAAACCTGTTAACTGACATTTTTTTCGAAATCTACTTTTTTGCACTTCATTGAAGTTTTTTAATATGCCGCCAGTATCCTTCTAGCCGCATGTCGAAATTATAATTTTTGTATGAATTTTTAAAAAACGCGTTTCGGTATCTGCAGCACTGGTCCGCGGTCTAAACCTGTTAACTACTTATGGCGGCTTAGGAGAATTTGTCTTTTTAATCCGTTTCGCTAAGCTAATTCGTATAAAAAGACTGAGGGACCGTGTGACTGGGTGTTTTTCATAGTGTGCGAACGTGTGAATCGAGTTTTGGAGCTCTATTGACGTCACGTTTGCCAGTGTCGCCTATACGTTGCCTCGAAAGTACACACACGATTGCCGCGCAATTGTTTACAAGCGATCGTAAACAGTGGTAAGTAACTTTCTTGATTCATACAACTAGTTTACATTTTCAGCATCGTTCAACGAACATTTTGATATATAACACTTGTCTGTAGGTATACCGAGAGCGTAGGAAAAAAGCGAACGAGGGGAAAAAATCAAAACGCTCGCGCACCAGGAGCGCGCTCCTGCAGATAACAGGCTAAGACCGCGGGACCCTCTTGCAGATAACATACTTACAGATTCAAACCGCTGTAAAAAGTTTAATTTCACTAGAATTGTTATAAATCTTATGTATATTATTGGTATTGCGCTCTTCAACAAAATAAACTTGGAGGTTTGAATAAATGTTTACAATGTTCAAACTGAAAACGTTTTTCCGTCACTGTATAAAATTTATAAAATGTCAGTTAACAGATTTAGACCGCGGACTCTTCACATGTGCACGCGGACTTGTATGTTAAGCATGCTATCTTATTAATTGATACGTGCACAGTTCGGAGGGTACCATCTGGGTACGTGGACATACAAAAATGTCTCATCCTACTAATTGATGCGTGCACAGTTGGGAGTCTCCCATCTTTGCACGTGTACAGTTGGGAGTCTCCCATCTTTGCACGTGTACAGTTGGGAGTCTCCCATCTGTGCACGTGCACAGTTGGGAGTATCCCATCTGTGCACGTGGACCTGCAACTTTCAAATCGAATCGTATTATTTTAGGCGTGCAGAGATGGTACCCTAGAAACGGTTAACGTGCACAGATGGGAGCCTCCCAACTGTGCACGTCGAAATTCAGACGTGCACAGATGGTACCCCTCGAACAGTTCACGTGCAGAGATGGGAGACTCCCAACTGTGCACGTAGAAAAGTAGGCGTGCACAGATGGCCTGTGTACAGTTGTGCGCGTGGCCAGTAACGTGCACAGTTGTACCAGTGGCCACCGACGTGCACAGATGGGCTCGTGCACAGTTGCTCCGTGCAAAATTGTACCCTTCCCTTTCCTGATGGGTGAAAGTATACAAAGTACCATTATCTTGCGATCTTTTCAGAATACTCAACTTTGAATGGCTGTTAGTTGCTGAAAATAAATTACAAAAAATCTACGAAAAATATATTAATTTCTTTATTCCTTTCTATGCACATGGTAAATTTTAGAGTCAGAAGTAATCATTTGTTATTAAGTTCTAATAAAAGAGTAGTGAGGTGTCATCTCCAAAACTAGATAACGGATGGAGGTAATTGTTGAAGCAAATTACATACTGTTGGCTTCTGAAAATGGTGTAAGTAGTGCCAATGAGCAAAAAGTTGCGTTCAAATGTTTAAAAAATTATTTTCTTCTTCGGAAAATACAAAGGGCAATTTTCGATTATTGCCGGACCGGCACTCATAATAGAAGTGAGTGTGACAGAAAGTTAGTTGTACAAATCTATGTATAAGCCAAACAATTTTTTTTCAAATAAATATAAACAAGGGTTTTAAACATTTACCTGTAATATTACTGAGTGAAACATGTAAAACGAGTTTTTTTCTCGGAGTAAAACATGTGAGAAGATGAGTCAATATTAATTTAAGTGTCAATTTCAATGTCAAAAACTTATAAAAAAACATGAAGACAACTTTTTAGAAGCCCCAATATTTAAGTGGACTTCAATCCAAATCACTACATTTTTTACAGTATTTAATTTCTCAATAAGTCATCTATGATTACAGTGTAGGACGTAGGAACAACAAGGAATGACAAGCAAATTTATCTAACAGCGAATATACAAACATCGACGACCTTTAGGTATGTAAATTAGGAACTAAAATTGAGGAAACCCGTGTAGAAATTTAAATCAGGGCACTACCAGGTCCTGGTAAGGTTGCCTTATTTTATTTAAGGCCCGGATACGGAAATCCTATCGGGCCCTGATGGTGTTTCGTCACGCTCGGAATGGAAAGGGCCGTACGTTGCCAACCTTAGACGGTCCATGTCAGGCAGCCTTTTTTGTGCCTTTAAAATAATTAAGGTCCTTTGCAGGGCCGTGATTATTTCGTATCGAATTCCTTACTTATTTTTTTTTTAAATGAGAATGAAATAAATATGAAAATATGTACGATGAATTCAAAAAGTAAACGAACTATTGCTCAAGGCGGCAAGATTCAAATCTTGAAATTTTAAATCAAATCTGTTTCTGTCAAATCTTTTATCCACGATATCAGAATTTTAATAATTATTATTTATAGTGATTAATGTATGTAGGATGTATACCATTAAGCCATTTCCCTTTCGGGGTAGGCGTGACACTACCCGATTCGGGTAGCGTTTCTAGGTGGATAGTTTCTTGTAGTAAATAACTACAAGTGTGGGCTCACCACACCCACGACGCCAACAGTACACAGTAGTATTATTCCCGAATGGTCACCCATCCAAGTACTAACCGCGCCCAACACTGCTTAACTTCAGTGATCTAACGAGAACTGGTTTTTTCAGCGTGGTATGACCGTTGGCGATGAAATGGCAATATCATTATTATTTCAAGCATTTTACGTAGCTAAGCACCGTAGATTATTATTTAATTATTGTAAAAAAATCTCATATACTACATAAAAAAAAATCTATATGAATTAATGTATTTCCTCTTTTTTTACGAAAGCGACTATTAATCATTATCATTAGTATGAAAAGTTTGAATAAACTTCGTTAGTCAATAAAAAGGGCCATCTATCCGGACCTTATTCGTACCTAATCAGGGCCGTAAATACGGCCTTTTATCAGATCGCCGTAATTAAAAATAAGGGCAGCCTATCCGGGCCTTATTTGAACCTGATCAGGGCCGTTTTATACATTTTTAAATCAGGTAACCTTATCAGGACCTGGTACGGGCCTTTTTTTAAATAAGGCTAAAAAAGGCATTTTCCACACGGGAAGCGCCAAGTGTGGGAATTTTGAATCCTTTGAATATAATAAATCTCCAGTAAAATCATCGTATAATACTTTGGTAAATTTTATTTACATTCAAAATTTCAGTCTGTAGATTTATAGAAACTCTGTGATACTTATTAATAAAAATAGACTGAATACTTTTCCTTTTATAAGTATTTTTTTCCCTCGCCAAAATTTTTTTATTATTAACGTTGAAATGAAAATAATGATTAAATTTCCATGCGTGTTTTGATAATCCTGTATTAAAATTACGAACCTTACAATCCCTTTTCTGTTCAACGACTCTCGTTTTTAACCTTTTACCGGTTTCTCCAACATCAACTTTATCACAAAATTTACAATTAATATTGACGGTAAATAATAAATTATAAATAAAAATATAAATATATAAATAAAATTGACCGACAATAATATTGAAGGTCTAATAAAATGATTAGATTTGTTTTCACAAATCTGTTATTGAATCAGGAAAGCTTTTTGTATTTTCCGTGGAAGAAAATACTTTAAAAAAAATGTAAGCGCAACTTTTTGCTTATTGACTGTACGAGTGTACGTACATCATTTTCAGAAGCCAAAAATGTGCAATTTGTTTCAAGAATTATCTGTGAACGTTATTTAGTTACGGAGTTGACAGCTCACTACTGTTTTGTTATTAAGTATCTTGAAATGATCGTAAGGTAATGGCAGTTTCACCTTTCACTCATAAGGAAATAATTTATTGCTTCATCTGCAACATGTAGGGCAAGGGAACCAAATGCGGATCAAGTTTCAGAAATTATTTGTTTAAAAATACAATTCTAATCCAAAATGAATTTCTCTAATAGAAAACATTAGGGTGATCCTTCAGCTTCAAAAACACGAAGTGCCGATTCTCAAAATTCATTTTTAAAAGTATGTGAACATTTTTTGTAATGTTATGATCTTGATCCGCATTTGGACCCCGGGTCCAAAAGCGGATCAGTGTGAAAATGATTGGAACTAACATTTTTATAAAAAAGCAGATGTCAGAAGATATGTTTGAGTAATAAAAATGTAAAAAAAAATTCTAAATAATATCGCTGTTTATCCGCATTAGGGCCTGGGCCCTAATGCGGATCAAACGCATGCGCCCGAACTCTAACGCGGTGTTCAACGCTAAAAATGCACTAGAGTCGAAAGTATTTTTTCTTTAATGGGGTTGTTACATATTTTCAAACTTTTTTCCCCCTTGGTAAAATTAAAAGATCACCAAAAACATAATGTAACTACGGAAGGAAAGTTTTTTCCAATAAATTAAAAGTTTTTTTTTCTAATTTTTAAAAAGTATACTTTCTGAATTTTTGTAGGAAAATCTGATTGATTAGGCGGATTATCGGAAGTACTTCATTCTGAGTAGCGCGGTTGTCCGGTTAGTGAGGGAATATAATATGGCCGCTAGCGATGAATGTGTAAACAGTAAACATAACCTATTGTAAAGTATATTATTCTAAACGTATTTTAAAAGTAAAAAGAAGGGCCTACAAGATTTTGAAAATGCCCAGAATTTCACTAAAACCCGGCTTTGTAAAGTGTGACAATGCGAAAAGTATGGATGACACTTCTTTCAACGTGTTCGGCCCATTTCTTTCTCACTTCTGTGCCCATAGGCAACCTTATAAATATTTTGTGTGGATTCCCTTTGTTATTGCAGTTGTAATCAGGTACAAAGCATTTGTTTTGAACAGGCTGCCGTTGTACTTGTGAAATGTAAAGCGAAAGAAATCCGTCTAACGTGTGCTCGTGATTCCGAACATATAATTGAGCTGTCTGCTAGATACTTCGTTAGTCAATGTACAGGCCCCGCAGATAATATGGGTATAGTGGGTAGTAATACCCACTCAGAAAATTCCGAGTGGGTAAAATACCCACTCGGCATTTTTGGGAAAATGAATCACCGCGAAGATTGATAAATAGTCACGAAAATAAATATTATCAATTTTTATTTTTGAATTAGCGCGATTAACACGAGCGCTTTGTAGGTAAGTCAGCGCTTTGCATGAATGCAGCGTACATTATTTTTCGGCTGCTATAGTTATGGAAGCACAGCTAGGTGCTACGATGGAGCAGCGAATGTTTCCGTCAAAATCACAGGATTGCAAAAGCGAATTCTTGAAGAAGAGCCTCGAGCTTTAAATATGCACTGCAATGCGCACAATCTAAACCTTGTTCTCCAGCATGCGATCGAAAATGTTTCATTTGCCAGAAAATTCATTGGAACCATCAAAGAATTTATCAATTTTGTGAGAGACTCACCGAAACTCATTGCACAATTGAAGGAGCTACAAACTGAAGCAGAAACAGAGAGTGACAAAAATTTACCTGCTCTTGCAGCCTATTGCCTGACCAGGTAAGAAATAAATTTCGGGAATTTTATTGAATCTTGTTTGAGGTTTATATACATTTTGATATTTATTTTGCAGATGGGTTATACGCATTAAATGTCTGATTTACGCAAGAAATCATAATAAGCGCCAGCAATTCGAAAAAAAACAATTGTTCACTTATGGGCTGTTTTTGGGACCCTATAAAACAAACATATGTGGGTGATATTTAAAAATTATTATTTATTTGTATTTTATAGCTAATTGTGAAGAGCAATGTTGAGTTTCAACTCAATTCACCTAATATTGACGATTCTGAATAAAATATACAAAAACGTATTTTTTTCTTCTGGGAAATATGTGTTAAACTTCATGGGGCTGGCGGAAACTTCGAATATCATTTTTTTATTGAACGTCAAAAAGAAATATACTTTTACATAAATAATTTTGCAAAATGAGCATGAGAAAGATTTGCAATTAAAAACGAAACATCTAACTACCCCGCGTGAAAAAATGCTATGGAAAGCTTTCTACGAAAATTCCATGTGGAAATTCCATACGGAAATTCTACAAACATTTCTACAAACTAATTATGGACTAAGTTTGACTTCCAGTGATGAACTGCGCTCGCGGAAATCACACTTCGGACATAACACCCTTGCACCAGGTATGCGAACATCTTCTTCGAGAAAATTATGCTACCCATGTCAAAACCTTGCACCTACTGTGGGTTCCTCAAGAACACGAGATTGAACCAATTCCCCAGGTGTAAAAAAGAATTTATTTATAATAAATAATAATTTAAATTTTATTTAAAAACTATAAGAATCGTTTACGATAAATGAATATACGAATCGATTCGTATATTTTTTAAATAAAATTTAAATTATTAGTCTGGAAGATGTCGTTTTTATTAGGTTCTATCCTAAGTTTCTGAATTATAAATTTTCCCAGACGTAAAAAAATAAATTTTATTGTTCTTGTAAATTGAATTTACACGCATCGACGAATATTGCGTCTTTTTTGTTCATTTTGTGAATTTAAATATGTTTCTACGGTACATTCTTGAAAACTTTGGCCCTGAAGCCGTATCTATGGAACTCACACATAAAGAAATTTTCAAGGAATTTTTAAAACTGGTTTGAAGGTATTCTCCTATTATATTTAGAGAAATTTTGTCATTAAATTATATTGCTTCATATTATAATTTTGAATACGTTTTTTATACAGGTCTGATGAGGGAAGCCTGCTGGGTTTCCGAAACGTAATCGATTCGTATATTTTTAAAATTAAATTTAAATTATTAGTCTGGAAGATGTCGTTTTTATTAGGTTCTATCCTAAGTTTCTGAATTATATACCCGGGTAAAAATATTTGGTCTTGATTTTGTCTTGAATGTCTTCTATATGTCTTCAAGACCATGATGTCTGGTTCCGTTTCACCAGCTAGACATTGGAGATATACAGACTTCTCTTGCATTTATGGCTGTTAACTGTGCCAAGACAAGACCAGGTGGAATTGTCTTAAGACAAAAAGTGTAAGTCTTCATAAATATACAGAATTGCTCCGAAAGAAAATTATATTACCAATTTGTGGCTTTAAAATTTGCTAGGGTTAATGGAACCCACCGGTAGGGCCTGCCATTTCCAGGAATCAGGTAGCTAGGTTAGGACCAAACTGGTGCACCCGAATTGGGCACACGGTCAGTGTTTGACCTGCTAGCCGGTGGGCCCTCTGAAATTTTGGCATAAATTGGGCATAGAACCAGAGAACAATGACGCCTGTGTGTCAACATATCACTCGAAATAGTTTAAATCAGACCTGCCGAACTCGGGGAAATTCCCTTAGGGAACACATGTCCCGCGTTCCCCACTCTTTTTCTTAGAGAGCGGGAGTGGTGGTAAACGCTTGCGAGAATCTCTCCTCTGTGACGTACACGTCTACCACGCGCATGCGTCTACCACCACTCCGCTCTCTAGGCGAAAGAGTGGTGGATGCGGAACATGTGTTCCCTAAGGGAATTTCCCCGAGTTGGGCAGGTCTGGTTTAAATGATGTCGAAGCTAAGAGAAAAGACGTGATGAAAAATCAAAAAAGAATCAAAAAAGAAACTTTGTATTCTGATGATTTTTCAATTTTTACTGTTATAACATTTTTTTAAATTGTTTTTTTATTCCTTGTATTCGCAGGACACTCGACGTCAAAAATGTGCACAGTACCTTGCCTACCTAATAATAATGGTAAATACGGCAGAGGTTAGAGCCAACATATTTTAGACTAGATAATTAAGAATATTGTTCATATTAATAAAAATACCTACAAATTAACATTGTGACTACTGTACATAAAAAAATGATCTAGATCGTGGTCCAAGACCCTCATCTGGAGAAAAGTGCACTGATTCTGTGAAAGATTAATTGTAAAAAACATACCTCATTTAATCTATTTCAAGATACCTGTATTGTTTAAACGAATGTTTGATCTTCAGTTTGGTACCTAATACTCTCCTTTTTTGCCTAAAATAGATAAGTATTATGAAGTCAAAGCTTCTCTTATCCAGTTCAGGGCACTAAATTCTATTACTATATAATTTCAAGCTTTTCAAATTGTACATATGTTTGAATGAGAATGAAACATTTCTATTGTCAAATTCGTTGCTTTCTTTTGAAAATTAATCTCATTTTAATGTACACCCAAATGGATATTTTTCAGAAACCTCATTCGTCATCTTGTCTTTAAAGTGAAAAATTTCCTGGAATTTTTAGATTTATATTAGGTTTTAAAATTTTATTTTATTTTAAATATCTAAATTTTATTTTGTTTATTATTTTTGCTATAAAATTAGTAGGGTGCTCAGAGGCCAACTTTTGAGTTTCGTATGGCAGTCTCATCAGAAGAATTCTCCCCTACCGGTAGATCTCTTGTGTCCAATTCGTGCTAGCCAAAAACTACACGGAGAAAAGTTTCCACGCCTGCTGGCTGTGCAGGCAGCCGCAGCCATGGTTCGTGCTAAGGAGACTCGCTAGGCGGCGCGCATGCGGGACGAACGAGAGTTGATGCAGCTTCGTGGCTCCTGCTTATATGCACGTAACATCTCGATGCCCATCTGCACCTAGTATAGCCGTGCATGCACGTTTTCCCGCGACCGAGCGGTCTCGAGCACTGCAGCGCGAGAAAACGTGTATGCACGGCTATACCGAGTGCGGATGGGCATCGAGATGTTACGTGCGTATAAGCAGGAGCCACGAAGCTGCATCAACTCTCGTTCGGC
>CAKNXH010038765.1:0-23886 GCA_932178445.1 Andricus quercusramuli | reverse complement strand
AATAGTTGAATTTTCAATCAAAAATTACTTCAGTTGAATTTTCAGCACAATAATGTGAATTTTCAATAAAACAGTTGAATTTTCTGCCAAAAAGGTTTATTTTTTAACAAAACAGTTAAATTTTTAATCAAACAATACAATTTTTAACTACAAATATACTCATCAGGAGGAAGGAACAGAAATACAAGGCAAATAAATTACGAACAAAAATATTATATCAGGGTGGCCGTAAAATCTGGGTTTGAGTCATGCCGACCCCCGGCCAGTCACATTTGCGGAATTCCATAGTTGCGAAATGTCTCTTTTGCTGCAGGTCACATTTACGACAAGACACATTCGCGGCAAGTCACATTGTGGCATCCCTCATTCGGAAAAATTTGAAGTGCAGCAAAAATTGGCCCTTTTCGACGCCTATGAACCGGGGCTAGAGCTCTACTTTTTACTCCCTAGGGACTGAAAAGTGACGTCAGAGAGGAATAATGAAAATTACGCAACTACGAGCTCGCACTTTTATGATTATCAGCCCACTCACCGTAAAAACTGTGAGGAAATTTTGGTTGCAGATAATAGAATTTTGCGGTTATTTGTGGAAAGTTACCATATATACATATGTAAAACTACCATAAATGACCGAAAATTTCCATACATTTCCGGAAATTCATGGAAATTTATGAAAATTTAAAAAAAATTAATTTTGGGTAATCCATGGTCAGTTACCATATTTACCTATAAAATTACCATAGAAGACCGAAATTTTTCATAAATTTCCGGAAAGGACCCCGCACCAAATGTACAGTAAATGGGTTTTTGTGAAAAATTCTAAATCTAATTTGTTGTTGTACTTTTGAACCTCCGAAGCAATAATCCGAAAGAAAAAAGTAAGAAAAATTGACAGTTTTTTAACAAATAATTGTCAAAGTTTCAATTTTTACATGTATTTTAATAGAAAAATGCTTATTTTAGTGCAAAGTTTTTTTTTCTCCTGAACTCTTTGTTAGATTTTGCTGAAAGTTTCACATTTTGACTAATTCTTACCGGAACGAAAGGTTCATACCTAAGATCTAGAAAGATTAACGGGTTTTTGGGTATACAGCATGTTATGGGGGCGTTTGCACACTTTAAACATCTAAGTACACAGTAAAAAAAAAGGATCAATTTTGTTGCAGAGCATTTTGCTCCAACGATCATTTGACTCCCGAGATCATAATGATCTGTCCATTCGGATCACCTTGATCATCTTTTTCGGATCATTTGTCAGACTAAACAAAATGGCCGCCTATTTTTGGCGCTGATGTCATAACGACATAACCTAAAAATGTTATCTTACCGCACGCAAGTGACAACTACACTTAACAGGTGACATTTTCTCATATCAGATTCCGTTAATTTTTTTAACTTTTCAAGTACACTGCACGATCAGAAACCATAAAAAGCATGCATATGAGTTCAAGTACTCTAAGAACGTCAGCCATCTTGGTTTAACTTGATACATGATCCCGCATCAGGTCATTATGATCTCAAAAGTCGATCATTCATTCTGGTCGATCAAAATGCTCTTGATTTCGGTATCATTTTTGTTGTATATCAAAATGATATTGATTTCGGTATCATTTTGAACATTTTTTTTTACTGTGTAGGGAAATCATCATTTCTTAGTAACTAAAGTCACTGGAAATTTTTTATTAAACTGCTAGGGTATGAAATCACTTTCAAATGAGTAAAGGAAGCGTGCAAAGAACGGATATTATATATGTGCATTTACTTCAAGGGCTGTTTTATCATATTTAATCCGGAATATCGACATTTCTTAATGACTAAAATCACAAAAAGTTTTCTGATGAATCTATGAGGATGGAAATCGTATTAAAGTAAATAGGGAAGGTGTAGAACGACAAGGATGTCTTTGAATTTTTCTGGAGGGTTGTTTAATCATCCCTTACTTCGAGAAGCAGAGAAATTAACTTTTCGTAAGGAATAAATCACCAAGGATCAGGCCTACAATATCGCTTTAAAACATACATATAAGAAGTGTCCTTTACGAGGACTTACATTATAATTTATTTACAGGGTAGTATAATCATCCCTGAATTATTGAAACAAAGAAATCGGTTTTTTATACGGGATAACGCACCACAGATTTTTTTTACTAACATACTATTAATCAACAAAATCAATTTAAAACATACATAGGAAGCGTCTTTCAACAGGATTTGCATTAGTATTTATTGTCACGGTCATCTAATCATCCCCTCGATCATCCCTTATTTATTGAACAAGGAAATTTATGGAAATTAAAAAAAAAATTAATTTTGGGTAATTTATGGTAAGTTACCATAAATCACCTCTAAAATTACCATAAATTAGGTTAACATTAATTTCATGCTTCATTATACAAAATCTTATATGGACTAAAATCATGACCGTATTTCGAGAAATGTCTAAAATCATCCATTTGTTATAAAAAATATTGTATGCGCCAAGAGGGAGAGGCACTTTTTCTCCCCCTAGGTGCATATAATATACTATTGCATGCCTACCTATTCCAATGTCCAGTGTGGGAAAACATCGCGGTGATTGGTTACCGAAATAATTAAAGTTCCCAACTACTTTTTACTAATTTTTTGTGGACTACAAATATGACTTGCCGTATTTTTGCCAATTTCGTGTAGACTTCAAATTTTTCCGAATGAAAGATGCCACAATGTTACTTGAAACAAATATGATTTGCATTACTTCTTTTTCAAGATTCCCTAACTTTTCCCTGGCCTATTTATCATTTTCCCTGGCTATTAATATTCAAAAACAATCTTAATCTTACAACATTTTTGATATAAAATATTTTATAAACGAAATAAAAGAATTTCAAATTAAAATTAAAGAATGTAAAATTTATTATCATTATCCCTGACAGTTATTTAAAGTAGCTCTTTTAGAAATTCTTTGACTTTTGTAATTTTTATTTTAAAATCCCTGACATTTTCCTGATTTCAACGTTTTCACAGATCTGCGGTTACCCTGAACAACGTTTTTTAATTTTAGGTAATTAAATTATTGTTTCTGCATTTGATGCGTTTGGCAGACAACTTTTCTTCGCAGTCTTCGTTTCTGCAGAATTTTGTCATTAATGACAAATTTCACGGTTTAAAATTGTGTATTGGCCATTTTTTATAACATTACTGACTGGTGTGGTGAGCCCACACTTGTAGTTATTTACTACAAGAAACTATCCACCTAGAAACACTACCCGAACGGGTAGTGTCACGCCTACCCCGAAAGGGAAATGGCTTAATGGTATACATACATACATACATACATGCATACATACATACATACATACTGACAACTTTCAAGTTTTATTATTCTTTTTAAGTTTAGAGCCGAAGGGCTTCTAATTTCTAATTTCGATATACATAGACTGATATCAACATCAGATGATTATATAATTTTAAATAGAAACTTTAAAGGTTGAACAGATTGATTGTGAGATTGAAAGCCTTTAAGAATGGGCAGTTGTAAAACGAAAGCTCTTTCATAATTGAATAATCTAATTTTTAAAATGTTTAAAGTTGCACAATTTTAATTTAAAACCGTTCAAAATGAAAGATTATTTGAAATATACCTCAATCTTTCGAAATTAACCAATTATAATAATAAAGTATTCCAGTTCGATCATTTAAAATGTCCAAATTGCAATGAAGGGTTTTGAGACATAAGGGCGTAATTGCCGAATTTCCGAAAAGTGTTTTATTGGCTTAAACTAATTGTTTTAACGTAAGTTATGTCTCTGTAGATGATTAAGGTCCAGTTCGATTTAGAAGTAGGTCAAAATCCATGTTCGGTACTACATTTTCATATCAATGACAAAGTATTAGTTTTGTGAGAAAATTGAGTTTCGCGGATTTTATCAAATCTCGACGTTTCCGGACTCACTGATTGAGAAAAAGTGGATTTTACTTCGGTGTCTGAAAAGTAAGGGTGAGTTCGTTACCCAGCCATTTTTGACCAGCGGTTCTGGTTTTATCCATCGAAAATGCTTCTAAAAAAATAAAAAATTCAATTTTCCAGGAAAACTATACGAGACATGAAAAAATGTTAAGAAGCAAAATTGTTTATCTGAGAAATATGAATAACTCCCGTAGAGGACAATAACCCACTTTTTGTTGAGATCTTATCGGCCAGATCTGTCGAAATATAAAGGCTTTTTTTTGACAGGGCGCACAGTGGACCTTTTTAAAAATTCTGTCTCAAAATCGTAGAACTTTGGATCGGAATGACCTAGAGGGATATATATATTTTTTTAAATTAAAGAAAAAACCTTTCCGAATATAGAAAAATTATAGAGAAAGTCAAACAAAAAAATTGTGACCTCGAAAATCTGTGTTGGAGATGGAATTTTTGGCAGAAAAAATCGTTTATTGAATACCAAAAACGCTTAGCTCTTACATTTTATGTGCTATGTATGTTTCTATATAGATTTTTGCATGCCCAATCCGATTCTGACATGTAAATCGTTGTAAGACAAAATACAAAATGGCGGATCCAATATGGCAGAATGAAATTGCAAAACGAAACCGATTTGACTAAAACTTGCTACAAGATGGTTTTTAGGTAGCTGATTACAAATACAAGTTCAAAATTTAAAAATTCAATATGGCGGATCCAATATGGCGGATAATAATTGTAAAAAGAAACCAATGTGACTAAAATTTGCTACAAGGGTTTTTTCGGGTCGCTGACTTCAAATCCGGGGTCAAAATAGAAAAATTCAGAATGATGGACCAAAATTGTGCAAAAAAAAAGATTTGACCGCTTTTTTGAATTCTGGAATTTTGACTTTGGATTTCAAATCAGCCACCTACAAACCCTCCGATAGGCAATTTTAAATCGAATAAATTTTGATCTATAAATTTGGTCCACTATATTGCATCCGCCATTTTTAATTTTTTAATTTTGACCCTGGATTTAAAATCAGCGACCCGAAAAACCCCCGAGTAGCATTCTTTAGTCAAATCGGTTTCCTTTTACAATATTGGTCCGCCATACTGGAACCGCCATTTTGAATTCTTCAATTTTGACCCTGCATTTGAAATCAGCAACCCGAAAAACCCCCTTGTAGCAAATTTTAGTCAAATCGGTTTCGTTTTACAATTTTCGTCTGCCATATTGGTTCCGCCATTTTGGATTTTGTCTTACAACGATTTACATGTCAGATTCGGATTGAGCATGCAAAAATCTATACAAAAACATGTACAGCACATAAAATGTAGAATCTAAGCGTTTGTGGTATTCAATAAACGATTTTTTTGCCAAAAATTCCATCTGCAACACAGATTTCCAAGGTCACAATTTTTTTGTTTGACTTTCTCTATAATTTTTCTATATTTAGAAAGGTTTTTTCTTTAATTAAAAAAATATATCCCTCTAGGTCATTCCGATCCAAAGTTCTACGATTTTGAGACAGAATTTCCAAAAAGGTCCACTGTGGGGCGCCTGGACTATACACTCGCTTTGCTGACAACACACGACTTGTCTTTGTAGACATTAAATTTATGTATTATTTTCGCCTTTAAATATAAGTTTACTGTTGATAACGGTCATTTTGAACACCCTTATAATCTCGCCCGAAAATTCAGGAAAGGAAAAAATTCTCATAGCTGTTACCAGAGCTGCGCACAAAATACCTCAACAACTTTGCTGAAATACATGTATTTCAGCACCATCTAGTTGAAATACAACACAGGGAAAATACAACTCACCTGATGTAGTAAAAATACAGCTACAAAATATATTTGAGTATTTTGAAATATTATTTGAAATACATGTAAGAATTGTATTTTGTAGTTGAGGTATTTTGTATATTTTCTTGAAAATACTTTCTAATATCAGCATATAAAATTATATTACAAATCCCTAGAGTGTATAATAAGTTTAGGAATCTCATGTACGACATGTAGGGTTACGCAGTAGGCACACATGTCACATAAGGCTGCGCAGTAGATACGTAGAATATGTAGGGATGCGCAGTAGGCACTTATGGAGCATAGAGACGAGCAGTCGGTGCTTATAGGACACAGAGCTACGCAGCAAACTTTTGTTGTGAACTAGGCTGCGCAGTAAAGCCCCGAAGTACATAGGGCGCGCAATAGAGACATATGGTATAGAAGACTGCGCAGTAGATACCACTCATATGTAGGGATGCGCAGTATGTATTTATGGGGCATGTATCTGCACAATATGCATTTATTAAACATACAACTTCGCAGTATACTTTTGTGATGAATTAGGATGCACAGTAGAGTTCTGCAATGCGAAGCGCTACACAGTAGAGATTTTCGCTACGTGAGGATGCGCAGTGGAATTTCATAGTACTTAGAGCTGCGCAGTATACATATATTGTATGTAAGGCTGCGCAGTTACATGCTGAAATATGCAGGGGTGCGCTGTAGAAATCTGTGTAACGCCAAGCTGCATCGTACATTGCTGTGGTGTATCATGCTGCGTAGTGGAGCCCTGCAGTGCTCAGGGCTGCGCAATAGAGACATATTGTAATTGAGGATGCGCAGTATATACATACGATGCGTCGAGATGCACAGTATGCATTTATGAGCTATGCAGCTGCGCAGTAGGTGTTTATGAGACATAGGGCTGCACAGTAGGTATTTATGTGTCATAAAGCTGCGGAGTACACTTTTGTGGTAAATTAGGCTGCGCAGTAGACCCCTAAGATATATAGGGATGTACAGTAGGTATTTATAGGATATAGATATGTACAGTATTTAATTATGGAGCATAGAGCTGCGCAGTATACATTTATAGTAAATTAGGCCGCGCAGTATGGGCATATAGTGTAAGTAAGGCGGCGCAGTACATACCTACGATATTCATGGATGCGCAGTACGTATTTGCAAGACATAAAACTGCGCAGTAGCGACTTGTGAAACAGAGCTTTGTAGTAGTTATTCATAGGACATAGAGCTGCGCAGCATACTTTAGTAACATATTTGGCTGCGAAATCTTTCGGTTTGCATGACTATGATGTGCAGTCATGTATATTACGCGGATATACTGTGCATCCATGTACAATGCAGGGCTCTACTGTGTAGCCCTGCACAGTGCGCGACTCTATTGCGCAGCCTTGCACATTACAAGACACTACTGGGCAGCCCCGCACATTACATGGATCTACCGTGCAGCCCTGTACATTGCATGACTCTGATATGAAGCCCCTCGCATTATGGGAGTAAACTACACAGAACTGCACAGACCTGCGTATTACATGTTCTGATGCGCAGCCTTACACATTACTTGACTCTACTGCGCCGCATTACGGGACTCTACTGTGCAGCCGTGCGCATTACATAACAGTAAAAAAAATGTTCAAAATGATACCGAAATCAATATCATTTTGATATGCAACAAAAATGATACCGAAATCAACAGCATTTTGATCGACCAGAATGAATGATCGACTTTGGAGATCATTATGACCTGATGCGGGATCATGTATGAAGTCAAACCAAGATGGCTGACGTTCTCAGAGTACTTGAACTCATATGCACGCTTTTTATGCACTCTAAGAAAAAGTCTATTAACAGTAAAATTACGTTCCTTTCAAAACGCGTCCTTTGAAATTAAGCAGATTTCTTTTGTCCATCAATAGAATTGCTTCACTGTTCAAAGACTTATCCGTTAAATGCAAAACGGAAGTAGTTTTACTGATGAACGATTTCTTTTGACTTTGAAAAGAATTCCTTTAACTATTAGAGGATTTCATTTGTTCGCTAGCGGAGAAGCTGCGCCTACGCATGAGTGAATTTTTTACTGCACGATTTATTTATTAATTGATAAAGTGAGTAAGAAAACGTGCGAAATGACGTAGAAAATGGATTTATTCAAAAAATTAGGAATCCCAGATTTTGACGCGAAACCTGTGGAAGGTACGTATACTGAAAGATCAATTTTCGATCCGCATAACCTCACTTTTCATTGATTTTTTCGCTTTTCACAACTGAAGTTTACATTTTTTTTAATGCTTTTGACAATCGAAAGTTCGTAAGACGTTCTTTGTGAAATGGTTTCTTAGAGCTTCGATTTTATATTTACATTCACCAAAGTTCGGTTTTTGTACATTTCTTGCACGTAATACCATGCAATAAGTTTTCATTTAACGTTCAAATTATTCTTTCTTCTGTTCGAAAACAGATTTTACTTCAAGATGAAAGGAAATCCTCTCATAGTTAAAGGATATCATTTGAAAAGACAATCCTTTAACTATGAAAGGATTTCCTCTTATGCCAATTTTGAATGGAAAATCCTTTAATAGTGAACGGAATCGTTTGACAGACAATAGTCTGTTTTTAGAGTGTGGTTTCTGATCGTGCAGTGTACTTGAAAAGTTAAAAAAATTAACGGAATCTGATAAGAGAAAATGTCACCTGGTAAGTGTAGTTGTCACATGCGTGCGGTAAGATGAAATTTTTAGGTTATGTCGTTATGACATTAGAGCCAAAAATAGGCGGCCATTTTGTTTAGTCTGACAAATGATCAGAAAAAGATGATCAAGGTGATCCGAATGGACAGATCATTATGATCTCGAGAGTTAAATGATCGTTGGAGCAAAATGCTCTGCAACAAAATTGATCCTTTTTTTTTACTGTGATGACTCTACTGAGCGACTGTGCACATTTTAGGACACTACTATGCAGCCCTGTACATTAAAGGACCATACTGTGCAACTTTGTGCATTACATGACTCTACTGTGCATCTCTGCATATGACAGGACTCTACTGTGTAGCCCTGCATATCACATGACTCTACTGTGTATCCCTATACATTATAGGGTTCTACTGCACATCTGTGCACATTGCAGGACACTACTGAACAGTTCTGTGCGTTACATGACTCTACTGCGCAGCCCTGTACATTGCATTAGTTTACTGTGCATCTCTGTACATCGCATGACTGCCGCGCAGCCCTATTCATTGCATGTCCCCGCGTGAAAAAAGTTTGCATGGCTCACGCATGGCAATAAACTTGGAAATATCTGGCTAAAGCATGGGTCATGCATGGCAATACACTTGGACATATCTGGCTAAAGCATGGGTCACGGCTGAATGGTAGCATAGCTAAAGCCTTGCTCGTGTCCGTCTTCCATGCTTAGGACACGCTAAACACAAATGAATATTTTCAAGAACATGTAAGGTTGCCAATAACCGACACATCTCTAAATGGTAAGTCCACTACCCGGGTGCATCAGAACGTGCACCAGGTCGTTCAAGACGTCATCTACGAGAACATTGAAAAAATCTAAATTGTGGCAGCAGCCAAAATAACTAACAATGGTGAGTCGGCGATCAGGATGCTCCGGATCGTGCACCAGGTCGTTCAAGACGTCATCTACGAGAACTTTTTCAAAATTTAAATTGCGGCAACAGCCAAACTAAATACCAAGGGTGAGTCGACGATCAGGATGCTCCGGATCGTGCACCAGGTCGTTCAAGACGTCATCTACGAAAACTTTTTCAAAATTTAAATTGCGGCAATAGCCAAAATAACTACCAATGGTGATTCGACGATCAGGATGCTCCGGATCGTGCACCAGGTTGGTTAAGACGTCATCTACGAGAACTTTTTCAAAATTTAAATTGCGGCAACAGCTAAAATAACTATCAATGGTAAGTCGACGATCAGGAGGCTCCGGATCGTGCACCAGGTCGTTCAAGACGTCGTCTACGAGAACTTTTCCAGAATTTGAATTGTGGCAGCAGCCAAAATAACTACTAATGGTGAGTCGACGATCAGGATGCTCCGGATCGTGCACCAGGTCGTTCAAGACATCATCTACGAGAACTTTTCCAAAATTTGAATTGTGGCAGCAGCCAAAATAATTATCAATGGTGAGTCGACGATCAAGATGCTCCGGATCATGCACCAGGTCGTTCAAGACGTCATCTACGAGAACTTTTTCAAAATTTAAATTGCGGCAACAGCCAAAATAACTACCAATAGTGAGTCGACGATCAGGATGCGCCAAGTCGTGCACCAGGTCGTTCAATACGTCATCTACGAGAACTTTTCAAAAATTTGAATTGTGGCAGCAGCCAAAATAACTAACAATGGTGAGTCGGCGATCAGGATGCTCCGGATCGTGCACCAGGTCATCCAAGACGTCATCTACGAGAATATTGAAAAATATTAAATTATGGCAACAGCCAAACTAAATACCAAGGGTGAGTCGACGATCAGGATGCTCCAGATCGTGCACCAGATCGTTCAAGACGTGATCTACGAAAACATTGAAAAAATTTAAATTTTGTCAACAGCCAAAATAACTACCAACGGTGAGTCGACGAACAGAATGCCCCGGATCATGCACGAGGTCGTTCAAGACGTCATCTACGAGAACTTTCACAAAACTTAAATTGTGTCGATAGCCAAAATAACTACCAATGGTGAATCGACGATCAAGGTGCACAGGATCACGCACCAAGTAGTTTAGCACGTATTGAATCACATGTTCTGGTAAAATCTTGAACTGGTATGCCTGACACTTGGGTCTTTTCATCTTGAAGAGATAATATAATGATATAATACTGAAGCAATATATCTTCTCTTATTTCAATTAAGTATAAATTACGAAACTGTACTTTCTCGTAGATGACGTCTTGAACATCCTGGTGCATGATCCGGAGCATCCTGATCGTCGACTCACTATTGGTAGTTATTTTGGCTGTTGCCGCAATTTAAATTTTGAAAAAGTTCTCGTAGATGACGTCTTGAACGACCTGGTGCACGATCCGGAGCATCCTGATCGTCAACTCACCTTTGATTGTTATTTTGGCTGTTGCCATAATTTAATATTTTTCAATATTCTCGTAGATGACGTCTTGAACGACCTGGTGCACGATCTGGAGCATCCTGATCGTCGACTCACCATTGGTAGTTATTTTGGCTGCTGCCACAATTCAAATTTTGGAAGAGTTCTTGTAGATGACGTCTTGAACGACCTGGTGCACGATCCGGAGCATCTTGATCGTCGACTCACCATTGGTAGTTATTTTGGCTGCTGCCATAATTCAAATTTTGGAAAAGTTTTCGTTGATGACGTCTTGAACGACCTGGTGCGCGATCCGGAGCATCCTGATCGTCGACTCGCCATTGGTAGTTATTTTGGCTGTTGCCGAAATTTTAATTTTGAAAAATTTCTCGTAGATGACGTCCTGAACGACCTGGTGCACGATCCGGAGCATTCTGATCGTCGACTCACCATTGGTAGTTATTTTGGCTGTTTCCGCAATTTAAATTTTGAAAAATTTCTCGTAGATGACGTCTTGAACGACCTGGTGCACGATCTGGAGCATCTTGATCGTCGACTCACCATTGGTAGTTATTTTGGCTGCTGCCACAATTCAAATTTTGGAAGAGTTCTTGTAGATGACGTCTTGAACCACCTGGTGCACGATCCGGAGCATCCTGATCGCCGTCTCACCATTGGTAGTTATTTTGGCTGCTGCCACAATTCAAATTTTTGAAAAGTTCTCGTAGATGACGTCTTGAACGACCTGGTGCACGATCCGGAGCATCCTGATCGTCGACTCACCATTGGTTGTTATTTTGGCTGTTGTTGCAATTTAAATTTTGAAAAAGTTCTCGTAGAGGACGTCGCGAATGACCTGGTGCACGTTCTAGTGCACCCGGGTAGTGGACTTACCATTTAGAGATGTGTCAGTTATTGGCAAACTTACATGTTCTTGAAAATACTCATTTGTGTTTAGCGTGTCCTAAGCATGGAAGACGGACACGAGCAAGGCTTTGGCCATGCTACCATTCAGCCGTGACCCATGCTTTAGCCAGATATTTCCAAGTGTATTGCCATGCATGACCCATGCTTTAGCCAGATATTTCCAAGTTCATTGCCATGCGTGAGCCATGCAAACTTTTTTCACGCGGGTCTCTACTGTGCAGCTCAATTTATCACATGAAGGTACTGCGCAGCTCTGTGTACTGCAATAATGCACTGCGCAGCTCTGCGTACTGCAATAATGCACTGCGCAGCTGTACGAGCCATGTATCTTTACTGTCCACCCCTACATATCGGATGTCTCTCTCTTTATCACTCTTTTGCACTCCCACTCTTTGATCATAAAATTCCTAGACTTATTATATACTCCAGGGATTTGTAATATAATTTTTATATGCTGATATTAGAAAGTATTTTCAAGAAAATACGCAAAATTCCTCAACTACAAACTACAATTCTTACATGTATTTCAAATAATATTTCAAAATACTCGAATGTATTTTGGAGCTGTATTTGAAGTAAATCAGCTAATGGTATTTTCCCCGTGATGTATTTCAAATGTATTTTGCCTGGATGTAGTTTGTATTTCAGAGACCTCAAATGCAATTTTTGTAACATACTGCCCAGCTGTTGCTGTTACTTAAGAAAATTACAATATTATAATACATACACTCAACTCCCGATATAAGTACCCTCAGTTTACGACGCTCCTAGAATTTAAGTCCTCGGCATTTTGGTGATGCGAGGACCGCGATACCAAAAGAGAGGCGGTGCTCAGTCAAGCGTGACGAACAACATGAAGGCAGTACTCTTAGCCCTTAAGTTGCGCCAGCTGTTAGCATGCGTCAAAATCCAACAGAAATGGTCATACCCGAAGCCGTACTTATACCGGGAGTTGAGTGTGTGTATTTGAAGAATCAAGTTTTTCTTCCATCGTGAATATCAGACAAATAAACTCATTGTTTTGAATCAAAATCTGTCGTACTCTTTTCGTTGCCGAATTTTCAAAACCGATACTTTTTTAAGGAATAAAGATTAATTGGTTGCAAAATGCATTTACTTGTCAAATTATATTTATAAAAAATATGATATATGCGTAAAGTCAGGTATAGCCATGGTATAGCTGCAACATAACGGTAATCGAGATTTTTTTAACCGAAACAATGAAACACCATTTATTAAAATAGCATCGCCTTTTAAATTTTATAAGAGAAAAGTGCAGAAAATTTTGAAATGATTATATCACATAATATCGATGTAATGTGGTGGACTCTGAAACATTGTTTAGGTATATATGGAGTTTCGGTGAATTATCGTTTTCAATGCATAAATGGTGAGAAAATTGTGCTACATTTTTGGTTCTCAATTTCATATGATATTTTTTCAAATAAAGAGCAGTATTTTCTTCATTTGAAAGTTTACAATCCCCAAGAAAAAAATATGATGTACAACATTTGAGGTTGAGGTGACGTTAGAATCGTGTAAGCTCGTATGGAACCCTGAGTATCTTAACCTCAAATTTTGGTAATTATACGCCTGTTGGGTAGCTACGACAGCGCTACCAATTTGGAACTATTGGGAAGGAATTTGAATTTGAATTCAATATTAACGAAAAATCTTATAGTAAAAAATTAATTTGAAACCAAAGATTAACATTTTTGATCGAAATGAATTGATATTCACTGCTTTTTTTCATAAACATTGCCCAAATAACTTCCAGATATCCAATAGTTCGCGTGTCAGATGGTGCTGTTGTCAAAGTCACAGATGTATCATACAAGCGTATACTGTTTTCTGAGAGATTTAAAAATCATAAATACACCAAATACCAATTTACAGTTGCTAAAAAATGTTTGAACTTAAAAAGCACAAAATTAGCACAATTTTCTTATCAATAATACAGTGAAAATGATATTTCACCGAAAGTCCATATAAAAATGCTTTAGATTCCACCATGACATAGTCCTAGTCTATTTGACATTATCGAGTAAGTGTGACACTGTGACGTAATGACAGAATACTCTATACAAAGCATTTTTTTGTTTAAAATTGTTGTCTTCAAATGCAGATTGTAATTTTCGAAAATATAATTAAATAGATATTTATTTCTGTGCTCTGGATATTCGTGTCTAGAATACCTTAAAAAAAGTAAAACTTATATTTAGAATGATCAAAATTGAACAACAGCTGCTGCCTTTCTATTCAAATTCCAGTCACGTAAATCACATTATCGTGATACATTCTTTTTCTCTAATACAATCTGATAAACACCTTTTTGTGAGAAAGTCAATATCCTTTAGCAGTTCAGCAGGTATGATGGTTTTACAGATGGCTTGACTCGCCGATTACAATATGTAGCCAAACTGATCGTATTAATCTTGCGTAACGAGTCTCTGGTAATTACTGTTTGATAAGATCGACTTTTTCCTAAGAAGGACGTTTGATAAAAGGAGCAAGGCGAACCACTCTGAAGTGTTATCTGTTTTCATCTTCAAAGCAAAAGTTTCAGGCAATTTAGAGTTACTAGACAAACTTGGAGTAAGCACTACCATATAGTACTGGTGCAAACCTGTTTGAGTTGCCATTGAAGCGTGGAGACCTGCGTCTGGAGGAAGACATTGTCAATCGCTTGGGCACGGGGCATTTGATGCGCTGCCACTGCGTCCTGTAACCTCTGATTTTCCTCCGTAAGTGTCTGGCATTTCTGAAACAAGAAGCGAATTGTTTCATGAATTTATCAACAATAAAAAATGAACTACCTATTTGTACCGAAATAGCGACTGAATCCGGCTTTATTAGAAGCACATGCATTTGCCTGGACATTTGGCCAGGGGAGGGGAAAACTATAGAAAACCATCTTCCCGAGTACAGCCGGTTTTCCGACTTTCGAGTTTGAATATAAACAATCGATGTCATCGAGTGTACACAGTTATCCTCGGCGTCAAAACTCCCGCTCTACATTGCACGCAAATCCCGATTGAACAACGCAACGGTTTCGGGCATGGCTTGCATTGACTTTGATCCTCAATCGGGGGAATCCAAACGTAAACAGTCAGGGTCGTGGAACCTATTATGCACCAGACGTGCGTCAGTTACCCTTCACTGCCCCCTTTGTCGCTACGCTTCTGGTGGTTATGCATGGTTGAGGAACCCTCTCTTGACCCCGCGGGCTCTTCTGTCAACCACGAAACTGCGGAGCGATCTGTTCCATCTGTTCTAGGAGTTCATGAATCGGGGGTTCTTCAATCGGAATATTATTATTATTATACCATCAAGCCATTTCCCTTTCGGGGTAGACGTGACTCGCTCGGTTGGAAAAACAGCAGAGTTGGGAAGGAGGTATAGATTTGTTAGATTGATCTAGAAATTTCGTGTTATTTATTTGAATAACACGTTCGTTCCACAAAACTGCTCCGACCCAGGTTGCTGATCAACCTCTCTAGCGATCAACCCAAGTGAAGAGCTTCACAAGGTTGTTATGTGAGGTTCTCCACTCGGGCCCATTAGTATTCAAGGTCTTTTGTTTCAGGCGTCATTCACTCTTCTCACATTCTTTTTATAAACTATTTGTCGCTACACTTTTCTGTCCTAGCATACTTCTCTAGCTTTCTTCACGTCCATGCATTTTTTTATGCAAACTCTCCTGTTTTTATGGCTTCTTATGTCTTTTCGGATTAAGGTCTCATTCACACATTCTGAGCATTCTTTCCGCGGTCTGCCTCTGGGCATACTGCCATTTGGTTTGCCTTTATACACTTATTTCGTTAGACGTTCGTTTTTCATTATTTCAACATGTCCGAACGATCTTAACTGATTTCTTTCCCATGTGTCAAATATTGTCTCTTTTGCACCACATTCTTTGAGGATTATTTCGTTTCTCACTTTTGTCCATCAGTGTTTTCCCGCAAATTGTGCGCACAGGTTAATTTTACTCTTATCCTTTTCTTGTCAGGTCCATGTGAGTGTAGTTAAACGTAGTTCATAAATGACCTAGGCGTGAATCACTAACGGTCACCCATCCGAGTGTTAGCCGCGCTCCAAATGGCTTAACGCCCACAACTCGCCCAAGTTGAGATTCATCGCACAGCGATGCTCGGAGAAAAATGGATGTTTAAACGTAACATCTAGATGTTCAGGGTTAACACATTTTATGTTAAACGATGATGTTCAAAGTTAGTATCTGTAGATATTAAGAAGTGAGATGTTATTCTGTCACATTCAAAACTTTCAACTGAAATATCCAAGGTATTACATGATGATTATGTCAAATAACAGCTGCAAATAATTGAGAACTTTTCTTATTTTCGATCATTTAAGGAATGCATACGTAACTTATTTGTAAATTCAAAATTAAACTTGAATGTTCATACATAAACAAAAAACAGATAAAGGGTATCAAATATCGATCAGATAATACATTCAGTCAACTTGAGATTATGTTTAATATTTGTAATTCAAAATCTTCAAAATAGAAAATAGAACATAAAAACGGGGTAAGTAAGCTGAGAACGAATGAATGTAAAAATATTTTTACGCCTAACATCTCAAAAATGAGATGTTAGGCATAAATATCTGCATGTCACATCGACATTATTTAAAAATCCATTTTTTCCGTACAGTAATAATAGAATATATATTTACAATTCTTATATATTATAAACGTTAGACCATGGAATTTTCTAATTAATAAGGTTTTCATTTTTAGTTATTCGATTTATAACAACTTTAAGTCAAGATTGTTCAATTTCAAACGCTTTTTTGAAATTGTCCGGAAGGTCGTTAAAAATGGAAATGGTTTGATTAAAGTCTACAAAATTTGACAATTTTAAATTAAACTTCACATGGAAAATTGGTAAATAAACCATTTTTGAATTAGGCATTGTAGATAAAATGATTTTACATTCGCAAATTTTAGACATTGAACACCTCAAACTCAAAATTTCTAAGCTATAAAATTTGATACGCTTAAAAGTGTGCATACGTAAGCACAGGCTTGATTTGAGATATAACCAAATTAAGCTGTAAAGAAACACCCTTTAACTCGAATTTCGGTTAAATGAACAAGAATTTTTAATAGGGTGTCATTCCGATTTTTCCCGATATTACAAAATTCCACGTCATTTCTCGGTTCTACACGTTTACGATTTCTCCTTTAACAGTGATCACGCTCATACTATACCAAAGTCATTCAGAAATAACTTGAGGACTAGCAGTAGATTAGTAAAGTTTATGAAACAACATAATCACGAGATGATAGCTTTATTGAACACTAGATCCACAAAGCTTAGGAAATTTTGATGAAGGAAGATTATCCTCACAATTTAATCGAATCTTTATAATAAAAGAAGGTCGTAATCATCCTGAAATCTCGTTTCTCGACAATATCACTTGATTAATTGAGGCCTAGTCTCTCATTTACAGCAAAAGTCTTTACAACCTTCTGATACGTGGGTGTAGAGTATTAACGACTTTCTCCTTATACTATATTTGAGGCAAAACGTATAACTATATCTATCCTTAACAGAATAAGTTAGATTTCGAGCTTGAAGTCTACAATCTGCATCTTCACATTCTAAATTCTATATACGATTCTGAAATCTAGAATACAGAATGTAGAATCTAGATTCACTGATAGAAAGGATTTGCCACCCACTACTCACACCTATACCCTACATCTATAATTTATGCTAATGAATCCGAGAATGAAGCTTAATACAGTATTGGCGAGATGCTTGCCTTTCCCATGCAAGAAGGGTCAAAGCAAGGGGTCTCCCGGAAGCCGTTGGCGGTACGTAAACGAAGAAATATATGAGCGTGCAGATAAATACGCGGGATCCTTTGAGCGAAATCGACTGGGATTAGAAAAATAAGCATGGAAGTAAATAAATAAATAAAGTAAGTAAAGTAAGCAAGGTGGCAGTAAGTAAGTCCGTAGTTAACGATCCTAGGCGACGAGCAGGACACGAAGTGCAAGAGCGGTCGGCACTTTCTCACGAGCGCGAATAAAGAAAGCATTTATTTTAGCGGCGGTGAAGTTCTCGGATGAGCGACGTGCTTCCATCCACCGCACCGGACCGGGGCGAGAGAAGGGATTAAAGAGGCGATAAAGAAGCGGAGGAAGTCGGGAAATTAGAGGACGAGGCGACGAAGGACGAAGGATAATGGCCTAACAGGACGCGCATACCTTTGATGCTTTGACTACGATCGTGATTCGCCAAGCATGATTCCGAACCTCCTGGGAGCTAAATGTCATTTACGACAGTTTTTTACCAGCTGATTTACATAAAGGAGCAAAGATCACCAAAATGTTCACCATAATTCGCCAAGTAGCTACAACAGTAAAGAGGCAGACTACTTTTTAAATATAGATTCCTCTAACTGAAATTTTAAGGCTTTGCGAACCATAACGAGGCAAGAACAACTTTTCCAAAAATAGGTTTATTTGTTTTAAAATTATTTGAAAGTCAACACACATATTGTTTAATACATTTGTGCCAAATGGCTTTTTAAACTTTAATAGCATGATAATTGAAGAGTGGAGGACCATAACGGGGTAAAAGACACGTAGCGTCAGGTACATAATTGTTTGATATCATATTCTCTATCTTTTATAACTTTTCCTAACATAATTCCTGTTCATAGAGTTTCGTGAAGAAATAAAATAGCCAAAAGTTACTTGCAAAAAAAGTAAATTCAATGTAAATCCAAACATTTCCTTATAGTCTGGCAAATAGTGACCACTTTTTAAGTGGAATGTGAACATCACGTGTCAGAAGCTATTTTACTTTATTTTTCAGTATATGAAATTTATGGGTCCCAAAATTGTGTTGAACTTTTTGTAGGTACAGTTTTTGGTTGTGAATACTATTATAAAACTATAAATTAAAAATTAAACTTTAGATCTTGCATACGAGAAAATTGGTTTTGCATGGTAGCAAATGAATAACATGTTTCTTCAATTCAAACTGAAGAAATTTTAAGCACATGTTTAAATTTTTTAGCAAAAAAATGCTCGAACGAAATAGTTTTTCGACTCATTCTAATGAGATTGAAGATTTCTTTTAAATGCTTGTATTAATTTTTAAGGTTAGAAGCTCTCCTCGAACGTAAAAAATTAAAATTTGGGTATACTTGTAAACATCGATGTCATCAAATGTTATTATAATTATTGAAATTTTGGTAGTTTAAAAAAAATGTTAAATCTTATTCTTCTGAATTTGAACTTTATAAAAGGAAATAAAGAATATAAGCGCTTCTTAACTTGTTGATTCAATATTAGGAAGATTTGGAGTTTATATGCCTTAAAAGTAGATAAGTTTATAAAAAGTACCAAAAATGCTACAATCGGAGCTGCACTGCTTCCCATTAATCAAGTTATGAAAAGTCGTAATAATTCTATTGAAATCATACACCTTGAATATGACGGGGTAAAATTTCCCAAGTGTCTCCGCTTAAAATTGTGTTGCCGCCTATCTTATTCAAACTCCGCCAGATTGTAGTGCTAGTGGATCTCTTTAAATTCTGTGAAGGGGGCGCACCTAGTACAAAGGGTTGGCAAGATACAGGGGCCCGAATTTTCGAGGATTCACCCCGACTGCTAACATTCAATTGTACATAATTCCTGATACAGTTATCCAATTTTACTTTTTTATGAGGGTTTTAAAAAGGTGTTTTAACAAGGTTTACAATTAGAATAATCATTAAACGATAAAAAAATTATTTCACCTCGATTTTTCATTTTAAAAAAAACATGTTTGAGATTTTCTCCCAATGCGGCATTTGATTACTTCAAGGACATGGGGGTAAGGCCAGTAAGGCGTGCTTCGGCTTCCAACTTTGAACGCCAGCTTGGTATTCTTATAACTTTCATCCAACCAGGATGCACGCATCGTCCTCAGTAGTGGAGTGGTACCACACAACGGGCTCGTCGGCCTTCGGCATCCTGGTTGGGTATATCAAGTTAGGCAGCGCGTCCTTGAGGCTTCTTCACCGAAGCTACCTCTCGGAATGCCCTGCACCTAATTGTCCCCGGATGATGATCAGTCCGGGGCTCTCCTTCTGCTGCAGCGCAAAGGAAGCACTGCGGCGTACTTTCGCACGCCAAAGCCCTATGGCCCTATTTGCCACATCTCCAGCAGGCCTTCTTCCTGTCTGGACCCCTGCAGCCCGCTGCCATGTGGTCAAAGCCTAGGCAGCGGTAACACCTCAAGGCCTCCGTCTTCTTCCGCACGCGACAGGACACCCATCCCACTTTGAGGTGTCCCGTGCGGAGAAGTCTTGCCGCCAATTCCTCCTTCATCTCAACAAAGGCCTTCAGATTACCTCTGAAGGCCTTCTTCGTTAAGCTTATCTTAATTACTCCGTTCGCTGCTTCCCCGAAGTGGTCTCGAACAGCAGCCTCCACTTCTTCCGCCACTGTAATCGTGTCGAGGTCCCGACTTCCACAAGAGCCTCTCCGTTTCGGGTTTGCCTGACACCCCTGATTTGGACACCAAGGGTGTCCGGCTACAACTTTTGCTTGAGGTTCCTGAGGATCTCCGCATAGCTCGAACCCTCGGCCGGTCTTATCAAGACCGCCTCGGGTCGAGCTCTCATCTGCTGCTCCTTCTTCTTTGTTGGTTTTGGTGCAGGAGTGGTTGCCTCCACGCCTCCCCGCTTCGGAGTTGAGGACGCTGCTACAGTCGTGCGTGTCCTCGGCTTCTTTGACGCCGGTCTTGGTGCACTTGCCTCGACGGGACTCATAGAAGGCTCCCTCTCTCGCTTCCCAGTTTGGGGAGTGACAGCTTCGTCGGTTTGAGTCCTACTTTGGCTTGTGTCTTTGCTCACCTTGGCCTTCCTCTTATATTTCTTTGCAACTTCCTTTCCCGTGTATTTTATCGCGTCCTGGTGAGTACAACTAAGGGAGAGTATCCTGTGTTCCAGTTTGCTTAAAACAGTTTCGGCTTCACTCAGTCCATGCCTGATTGGCATGAACATATTCCACTTCATGTCGCAGAAGGCCTGCATCCTCGCCAGAACATCCTTCAAATCGTCTACATGTTTTCGCCACTCCTCCATGTCTTTTGTTGCCCAAATTTTGCATTGCTTGGCATACGACCCCTGTTTGTAGTCGTACTCCTCCATCACGTCCAATTCTCCTCCCAACTCTTCATACACACTCCGGTTTAATTTTTGATGATTCGTCTGCATGCTTTTCCCACGAGTAGCTAGGGAAATAAAGGTCCACCCCCGCAGAGCCCCGCATGCGGGGGTAAGGTCCGAATACTCTAGGAGGCGACCTGGTATCCTAGAGACACCGTTCACGACACCACACCCTGGTGCCATGCAGTTTTCGGCACGGTTGTTAACGCCTTGACTTGGGGGTTTTTCCTTCGGGACCATCCCTGGACCATTGTCCACGACTGCTTATTGAGTGGTGTAACCGTGTTCAGCAGAAAACCTCGGTAAAGGGCCCCCCTATACGCAACCCGGGGACGCGCCCGGTAGCCTGGTCGAAGGCTCCAGGGGATGGAAAGTATTAATCAAGTTGAAGGTCATAAGAGCACGGGTGCCCCGCGTCAACTAGCCGCAGCGTAACTAGGCCATTTAATTCTGACTTTTTGATAGTTTCAGAAAAATTCAGATATCTCGTTGTCACAAAACCAATAGATTTCATTTCAAATTATAAATTAAAATTTTCCTTGAAGTCTCATTCTTTCATAGCTAAGCAGCAGTCTTCTTTTTTTTTAAATCTAATGAATAGCTTGGAAGAAGGAGAATTTCTCATTGCATGCGATTTTGCTGAAAACTATGCATTCGTAGCGCAAAATGCCGCACAGTCATTTCATTGGAACAGTTATCAGGTTACGATTTTTACAACTCCTAGCTGAAAATTCGTGTACAGGAACCTTGAAGAACGCGAACCTGCACAGGTAATTTTGACGGTTTCTGTTGCAGGAATTTGGCGAAGGAAACTGTACATGATCCTGCAAAGAAAGCTGCACCGACAAAGGAACCTTTGAATGACCCTGTACAGGTGCCTGTACAGAAACGTGTATAAGATCCTTTACAGAAAGCCGTCAAAGGAACCTTTGGAAGGATCCTGTACAGAAACACGTATAGGATCCTTTACAGAAAGCCATTGCGAAAACTGATGTCGCTTACAGCTATAAACTTGCCTTCCTTTTATTCGCATGAAGAACCAACTCACTATCGAAAGAGCGAAGCTACCAGCGAACTCTCGGGCATTAGTTCCTATGCAGGTTCATGTACAGGATTCTGGAACATGTTTCTGTACATGAACCCACACCTCAATTGACTCTGTGAAGATACCTGTACAGGAACATTCAAAGGTTAGCTCGTATAAAGGTTCCTTTGCAGGATCATGTACAGTTTCTTTTACCAAATTCCTGCACAGGAACCGTCAAGATTACCTGTATGATGCTCTATATCAATGGGCTAAAAAAACTTGCCTGAAACGGTAATATTTTTCATCTCCAAAGAAAATCATGCCCCACTGCTGAAAACCTTAAGACTCGATTCGATTCTGCAAAGACTGTGCCGGGCACACAAAAATACCATTCCTTTGTATCCTCTTCAGAATTGACTCTTATTTTGAAGAAATATTCGTCATCTCCACCTTATGACGTTTGCCCCAAGAGAAAGATCGCAAAGAGATCGCGAAGAGAAGAGCAAAGTGAACGTTAAATTGAATAAAAAATAATTTTTTAAGTAACACTGTGAGAGGCAAGGGGACTCTCACCAAAAAGCACCCCCAAAACGTGAGCGGCAATGAGACTCATATAAGAAAAGCACCCCGAAATGTGAAAGGCAAGGAAACTCACATCAAAGAGCACCCCAAATTGTTAAAGGCAAAGAGATGAACACCAAAAAAACTCACCAAAACGTGGGAGGTATGAGGACTTATCAAAGACCATCTCGACATGTAACAGATAAGCAGAACCAACCACCAAAATCGTTTATGATTTTATTATTAACTATCTATCGTTTTCCTACAATGGAAACATTATGAAAATTTAATTGAGAAAATATCTAAATCTCATGACCTTCTATAACTCAACCAACACTTTCCATCCCATTCTAGTTCTCGAATGTTTTTCCAGAGAAAAAAATCCAGCTTTTTTTATAGCCTAATTAAAAAAATATCAAAAATGCCGCATAGGGAGAAAATCTCAAAAATGTTTTTTAAAATGAAAAATCAAGGTGAAATAATTTTTTTATCGTTTGATGATTATTTTTATTGTGAACCTTGTTAAAATACCTTTTCAATGCCCTCATAAAAAAGTGAAATTGGATAACTGTATCAGCAGTTATGTACAATTGAAAATTAGCGGTCCGGGTGAATCGTCGAAAATTCGGGCCCCTGTATCTTGACTGGGTGCGCCCCCTTCACAGAATTTAAAGAGGTTTCCCACTTGGGAAATTTTGCCCCATATATTAGCTTCAAAATAAACATTATTCATGACAAATTCAGTTTTCCGAAATCAAAGATGGTGTATTTTACCTGAGGTTTAAATTATAAAATTTTGTAATCAATTTTCCAATACCTACATTGTAGTAGTTCTTAATTAAGAGGGAATTCTCCCTAAGATTAGGGTTTCAAAACATTTTAAAAATTCTTTAAAAATTCAAATAAATCCGCAATATAATAATGTTATGCAATTTTTATTACATTTTTTAAAATTTATATCAACAAATTAAAACATCAGGGTTAAAACCAGTAGCTGTGAAATTGAAAAAACTCATAAAATTCCCTTAGCAGATAAAACGCCTGATATATTATAAACATAAAGATAACGCATCGGTAACGCGTGGGAGATAATAAAGAGAGGGATAAGTCGTAAACTTAAGAAACTAAGATGTGCGTAGGAATGCTGGGAAAAATTTTAATCTGCATAAGTTTTAGTTTCCTTTCACTTGGTGCAAGAATTTCAGAACTTCTCATATATAGTATATTGTGTCGATGCCACTTCGACAGTCTGCATTATAGGTATGTATAACCTATATTTTACATCTCAAATGAAATAACGCCTCCTTGTTGTGAATGTTATAAAAATATCAGCAAAAACAAATTTTTATTTTTTTT
>CAKNXH010038763.1:0-12542 GCA_932178445.1 Andricus quercusramuli | reverse complement strand
TTGGCGAGACTTTGAGTCGGAATTACATGAGTGAGAACCATAGAAATAAAAAATAAAACGTCCGCTAGTTCAGGTATTTGATCGACCATCAAATTGTAATTTTAAAAATCCCTGAGATTATACAATATTGTTGAGATGTTTTAAATCGCGCGATTTGAATCCTTTCGATTTGAAATTTTTTTCTTTTCAAGTTGTGTTTACAATTTTTTGTATCTTAAAAATTTTGTTTCAGTTTTTATCAACTGATGATTTTCAAGATTGAAGTGTTCCAGTATTACAAACTGAACCATACTTTATTTGACTAGATGATTTAGAATCTCTCCAGAATGCAAACATTTACATATTGTAACGTTAAAAATTGAACTTATTTCATTTTTAAATGAACTCAAATAAGTAGATTGACAATTGAAGGGTTAATCCAAAGAAAGTTAGTTTTTTTTTACCAATTCTGTGTTAGTCATTTAGGAATCTGGAGGTTAACATTTCATGGTTTTTGAAAATCAGCTTAGATAGCGAATAAAAATTATTTTGTTCCGAGAATTAGTGTCGCGGCATCGCGTTACATGGGAGGATTTTTCGAAATAGGCTCAAGAAGAGTTTTCAATAGTGTTTCTTTTTTTGACACTGACGATTGAAGATCTTAGGTTATAATTTGATTGGTATTTCGGTGCTGGAAAAAGTGGCAAATAGTCGTATTTGCCAGTGATCCGAATTAGTCCGAACCAAATTTTCAATCCGAATGAATCCGAACTCGGATTGACCTAAACCGATTCTCCATCCGAATGAATCCAGTTCAATGAGGAATCGGATTCATTCGGATTGAAAATACAGCATACATCAATCCGAGTTCGGATTCCTTTGCATTACAAACTTGGTTCGGATTAGTTCGGATTGAACTGGATTGAGTCGGTTAATTTTTATCCGATTTTAATCGAACAAACTGTAGAACTTTTTTCGGATTGGTTCGGATTGATTCAGATACAGATTTCGAAATAATTCGGAATGAATTCCTATCCAAAACTTTCGTCAGGGTCTATGAATTCTGTGAATTATACGTTATATGGAAAATAGAGTTGCAGGTTACAGAGGTATGTGGTTAGGCAACAAAAAAAGAAGTGAATGGGAACCAAGTACAGGGAATCATTTATCGAGTTTTAAGTTGCCAATCGTTGTATTACTATATTAAAAATGAGCTTTCTAACTAAGATTTGATTTGAATTGGAAACGAATTTTAATAATTAAGTAACGATCAATATTTGTTCAAAAAAAACTTTTCACTCTCTATCAATTTTTATCCCCAGATAGCAAAATGTCCATATAGAGCCCGAATGGTCACTAAATTCGGAAGGTACTCCTTCATCTATCGACTCCAAAACATATCCGCCAGTCGTTGACTAATTCTCCATTGTCGTTTCAAATTGAGATCTGCGTCCGAGAATTTCCCTGGTACAGGGGCACCGGATAATGATCCGATTAGAAAATGATTCGATGTTATGCTTTCCTGATCTTGATGATTCACAGACACATGAGTTAGTGGGCGACTTTTAACTATATGTTCGGCTTCGGTTAGTAAAGTCAACAGAGTCTCCTATTTCGGTGCTCGTTCTTTTAAGATAGCCTGTAATGTTATTTTGATACTTTTCACCAGTCGTTCCGCCTTTAGGCTTGTGGAGGCCCCGGGCCGGTTAAAATGTGGGGGCCCTTTAGCGGACTCAAGAAATGTTATTCCTCGCTGGCTTCTAAACAAAAAAAAGAGTCATCGAAGTAGGAGCCGATGCATGAAACGAATACAAATTGAGAAGCGACTGATGTCTTGCAGATTAATTGTTTGTATTTTTCCAACGAATTATATGAACTCTTTCTTCCGTTCTTCCGGTATGTTTTCTTTGGAGTTTCCAAGTTGTTTGTTCCGTGTTGCGTAATCTGCTGGGTTCTGTTTTGATGTTGCCCATCTCCACTCATCTGGATTGGTTAGTTCGTCGATTTCTCCTAATCGGTGTGCGACGAATACTTGATAATTTCGCGGGTCTGATTTAATCCAGGATAATACTGTACGGGAGTCAGTCCAAAATGTTCGCTTGTTTACTTAAAAATAATGCTCTTCTTCAATTGTTTTAGCGAGTCTGCTTCCTATCACTGCCCACTGTATCTCCATGCGTGGGACGGATAGGGGGTTTAATGGGGCTACTCTAGCTTTTCCACTAATAAACCTGATTTCCGGGGCTTTTTTTGGATTGAGGATTAGCCAGTATGCAACGGTTGGATATGTATCTACACTTGCATCACAGAAAACATGCAGTTCTATCCAAATATGTGGTTGACTAAAGTATGGTCGAGCAATACTGTAATGCTCAAGTTCTGTCGGTTGCTCCGTCCACTCTTTCCATTTGGCAAATTCCTGGTCTCTCGCTTGCTTATCCCACCCAATACCGCTACGCTAAATGTCTTCAAGAAGCATCTTCCCCTCTATTGTAAAAGGGAGAAAAAAGCCCAAAGGATCGAAGATAGTCATTATAACTTGTAATACTTCACCCTTTTTTGGTCGCTTAATACCCGAGGATATTTCTTCAGGAATTTTTTTAAGGCATAAATCGAAAGTAAACGAGTCCTTCTCCGGATCCTATTTAATACCCTAGGTCCTCTGTTCTGTCTAGGTTGATAGAGTCTTTTTCAAGTACTTCCTCTGTTAGAGAACACATTACTTCCGGGCGGCTGATTGTCCAACCCCGTATTTCAAAGCCTCCTTGAATGTGTATCTCGGAGATTTCCTTCATTCCTTGTGTTGCTTCTTCTACGCTCCAGACACTGTCTAGATAGTCATCTACATAGTGTTTGCGAGTAACAGCTTCCACGGCCAATGGGTACTTTTCTATGAAATTTTCCGCATTTCGATTTTTAATGTATTGGGTTTTTAAAGAGGATGAAGTAGCGCCAAATATCATTGAGGTCATATTGTAAGTTTCTGGATCCAAATTTCGATCGTTCCATAATCGTTCATAATAATCCAAAAAAGTAATTCCGGAAACGACGCTCTCCAGTCTGGTCCTGTTAGCAATTTATCGTTGAGACAAGTTCCATCCGTACGATCCGCTGCATCAAATACTGAACGCAGTTTATCTGGCTTGTTTGGGTTTACGACACCAAAATGCGGTAGATACCATGTTCGTGGGTCGTCGTCTAATGGATTCGTTACTTTCTCCGAGTAACCAATCTCAATTAAATGCTTTATTAGCTGTCAGTATCTCTTTGCGTAAACAGGGTCCTTGTCCATCTTTCGCTCTAGTATTCGCAACCTATTGAGCGCATTCTTCCGATTTTTTGGTAGTACTACGTGATCATCCTTCCACAGCAGTCCGACTTCCCAACAATTTTCTATTTGATGGCTGTTGTGGGTAAGATATATTCTGCTCGTCTTTCATTCGCATTTTTTCTGGTGTGGAGGGATATACCTATCGATTTAAGGCTAAAATGTTCTTTGAGAAGATTATGAAGGTTGAGATTGTCCGAATTTTCCTAATTTGAGCCCTCGTTCTGATTTAGTTCAGACCATGAGAAATCATGACGCGATCACCTGCGTGTCGGATTTGTTTAGCGTGCATATTTCCATTTAGGACCCATTGCAGTTTTCTCAGTGATGCTACGGGCTCATTTATAGATAATGCACGTACCTTCTCTGTTATGATTAATAGCCAATGAGCTTGCCCAATTAAAATTTTTGGTTAAGCGTTCATATAGAATGTAAAGTTTATATCACTGAGGTGCTCGTAAGGTTCTACGACAGATTTCTGAAGTGATTGATTTGGCAATCTCAAATCTTTCAGGGTTCGTGCGTTCCTTATGTCAAAGATTTGACCATCCCTTCCGTCACTGATGAAAAAGTTAACGCGTTTTTCTTCAGTGTGTGAATTCCGTCCACTCCAATGTCTTTAATTAATGATTCCTCTACCAGTGTCACTGTAGAGCCGTCATCTAAAAAGGAATAAGAATCAACATGCTTCTTAGGGCCATGAACACGCACTGGAATCATCTTTAACATTACTTGTCAAATCAAGGGCTCCTTCCTACTGTTATGGCGTTCGCTTGTGTTGTCGTTGGGTCTTTCCTTTGTGTTGTTTCTTGTGTATTCTTGATTATGCAACAATTTGTAGTGATCTCGTCCACAGTTAGCAGCTTTGCAAACCTCAGCGTTGCATTGGTTACGAAAATGTCCTGCCAATAGACACCTGAAACATACTCGCTTCTTACTCGCTCACTTCCATTTCTCTCTATTCGGAAGTTCAACGAATGCTTTGCATTCAGTCACAGCGTGCTGAGAATCATGGCAGTATCCGCACTGGTGGCTGTGTGGGGAGTCGGGGTCGTAATCAATGTTTGCACTCGAGTCAGTTGCAACTTCACTTCACTTCCAACTTCCCTCTAGAACTGAAGCCAAGCTTCTCGGGTAAATTCTCCCCTTCCCTTCCAAATGGTACGTGACGATCACCCCATCTGTCCAGGCAGCCCTTCGAAATATAAGAAACAAGTTGTGAATTTCCGTCTGCCACAATTAGTGTGTAATTGATGAAATCGAAGAACTTGTGGAGTCTATGTCCTCAGATGACAACAATTTCGCAAACGTAACAGCATGAAAATTTCAATTGAGCTTGGATTTGTTGAAGATTTTATTTGCAGGATTTTATTTGCATTTTATTGCAGGATTCAATGGAACGATCTGTGCCTACTTAAAGGCAACGGAGCCGCCATTTTTTATGGATGTTTTGGTTCGGGACCACTCGGGACAGTTCGGGATATGCGAGAGATTCAAATGTAGTACGGAGGAGAACTTAAAATATTAAGAAAAGTCATGTAAAATTTAGTTTATTTGTAATGAGTGTTTGGACTAAAACAGGAAACTTAATAAAATTTGATAGAATAGATATTACATTAATAAAGGAGTAGAAATTGTACAAATGAGCCTACGATTTTTGGCGTTAAAAGGAAAATTGAAACTAAGAATTGGAAAATAATCTACTCATTAGCATCAAGTCACGTTCTAAATATTTTTTAGTAAAATTAATTAGTTTATCTACAATGTTCAATTGAACATTTCTGCATCGCTTGATTAACAAATTATTCTTTCCTAAACTAATTACGAAAAATGATGAAAATTTTAGGGGATGGTGAAAAATAAATGCAACTAACAATCACATTCCCAACATAGTGCTGTTTGTTATTTTTGCTAATTTACATCATTTTTTAATAATAAACAAATGCCGATTTTGCCCCGTTCTACACAAAGAATTTGATAATTTTTTCAAGTAGTGGGAAGTCTGAATGTTGAACATTCAGATACCGTTCCAACTTTCTTGTGCTCGCTCTTCGGGCTAATGATAAATAATATTGTTTAGCGTCGCGTGCCGTGTACTGCGGAAACAGCTCCACAGTGGTCTGAAATAGAAATTTACTGTTCAATATCGACCACAGTTCATATTTCTAAACGGAATCAAAAGTACTTTTTTCTTAGAAATGCTCAGCAATCAATTATCAAGCAAATTGTCGCTTGCGATTTTTTAATTTTTGTCACAGAGCAACAATATGTAAACAAATAAAGTCACAAAATTTGCCATTTCAGCTTTGTGAATTTTTATCTCAAGAAAAGATACAGAAATAAGCTCTATCAGCTCAAATTATTGTATTCACACTTTTATAAACAAAATCATACTAGTGTTCTTTTATCATAGAAAAAATTGTTCATTTTTCTCATAACTAAATTGATTGTTATTTTATTTTTTTATATATTTTTTTCAAAATAAATCCAACAGTCCGAAGACCAAGTACAGGATTACATATAAGTAACTTTGCGGGGAACATATATAAAACTAAATTAATCATGAGATATTAGACTGATCGTCTGTTACTCTAATTGTTATAAATTTTTATAAAGTGCATTGTACTTAAAATTAATATAGTACAACCTAACTAGCTACGGTCATCAAGTTACAGACATCAGATATGAATGATTGCAAGGATTGGTTGAACAAATCAAGGGTATCGTCGTTGTCTTTGTACAGTTCATTGGAGACCCCACATAATTTAAAGATTGGAGAGTTTACAGCCGAAGTTGAAGTAGGGAAATAAAATTGCATTTTCTCCCTAGCTTTATACTGATATGCTGCAATTGGAATCTCAGATAAAAGATAGCTACTGTCAATTTTTCCATTTAGAATCTTAAATAGAGATGACATCATTGCGACTTTACGTCTATTTTCTAAGGACCATTCATTACATCTCTGGCAGAGCAGCTGATAATCATACCCTGGAGGGATAAAATCGCCCCTTCTTTTGAAGTTGAGGAACTGAAGAAATCGTTTTTGACATTTATCTATCATTTCAGAGAGATATTTAGCTTTAGGGTTCCAAATAATCGATCCGTATTCCAACTTCGGTCTAACAAGTGTGTATTCAAGAGTCCTAATGGTAGCTTCCTTCGTAAACTTACGGCATAATCTAAGTGAAAAACCTAGAGATCTATTCGCTTCACGAACCATATTATCAATTTGAATATTTACTTGTAATAAAGCGCTCAAGTGAATACCCAGATCACATCTTGTTATTACTCTTTCAAGGTCAATGTTATTTATCGTGTAATCAAATTCAATAATTTCTTTTTTCCTCGAAATAGACATAACTTTACATTTTGCTGGGTTAATATTCAAATTATTATTAGCACACCAGATTACAAACTTATTAACATTATGTTGTAGCTCAAGGCAGTCTTTTATACTATCTACAGATATATACATTTTTGCATCATCTGCGTAAAACAGATGTAGACATTTAATAACTTCATCTGCATCATTCATAACAACATTAAAGAGAAGCGGCCCAAGGTTCGAGCCTTGGGGTACCCCAGAGGTGGGTGTGAATGAAAATGAGGAATAACCATTATATCTGACTGTTACTTTACGATCCTTTAAATAAGAATGCATGAGATTTAAGATTTTATCCGGTATGCCTTATTCTTGTAGCTTATGTAAGATTTTGCCATGATCAATACAGTCAAATGCTTTAGATATATCTGTGTATATTACATCAACCTGCCTATGATTTATTAACAGTTTTTCAGTTTGTTGTATGAAGGTTGTTATATTAGCCACCGTTGATCTACGGGTCACAAAGGCATGTTGGGACTGCAATAAAACTGGATTTAAATAGGACCCGATAAATTCGCTAATGAGCTTTTCTAACACTTTAGAAAATTTGCTTACAAGACTAATAGGTCGATAACTCATAATAAGAGATTTATATCATTTTTTGAACACCGGACAAACTTTCGATAATTTCCAAATATCAGGGAATACTCCAGAAGATAGAGACATATTGTAAATAAGTGTTAACGGTTCAGAAAGTTGACTCGCACACTCACTCAACATACAACTTGGAATACCATCAGGACCTGATGTGTTTTTATTTTTCATAGATTTGAGCATCTTTTCAATCTGATCTCGGGAAACAACAAAGAAATCGCCAAATAACTTACCTGATCCGCCAAAAAATTCGTCAGGTACTCCGGATGAAACTTTATAGACTTTAGAGAAAAAATCTGCAAATGAGTTAATTATTTCCTGGGGTTTATTAATTTCAATACCATAATGGAACATTATTCCAGGAATTCTCGAAACTTTTTTCGAATTACTGACGTGTGACCAGAGAGTTGATGGCGACTTATTGATATTATCCTCTACGTTGATCAGATAACTAGCATACGCAGCCTTAATATCTTTTTTAATTTCCTTTCTTAATGAATTAAAAGAGTGAAAGTGAAACTTGCTTCCCGTTAACTTGAACTGAGCCCTGGCTTTTTCCTTGCAGATAATCTTATTAATAATTTTGTTTGTGTACCAGTGGGGATACTGAGTATTGATATGCGAGAGCTCTTGTTTACCAACAACCTCATTAAGAGTATTGAACAATTTACAATAAAACTCATCAGCGGCTATATTAACATTATCAGATATTTTCAGAAACGACCAATCGATGGAGCGTAGGCATACTTTTAGGTTATCATAATTACAATTCTTAAATTTAGATCTTGCTGCACCGGTATTAAGAGAGAATTTGTTCTTACTGACAAAAAGGGAGCAACTTTCGAATCTAATAGATAGAGGTGGATGGTGTTCGTCAACAGGCAGGATTGGGAAAGCATTAGAAAGAATCTCACATGGAATCGATGCTATGACTAAGTCCAAATATCGATCATTAAAATTATGTATATCATTATATTTTTTCAATTCATGGATATCCATGAAAGTATGAAGTATAGACAATTTTGGATCCATAATTGCAGAGTTTACAAATTGACTTAATTTAGGAATGTTAAAATCATCGATTATCAACAATTTATGATTCCAAATAGGTTGAGTCATTAAGACATCGAAAAAATCATCCAGTTCTCTGTTAGAAATATCCGGGGGTAAATAATTTGCTACTAAAATAAGTGTCATTCCCTCACAGATAATCTTAATCGCTATTGCATTTGTTTTAGGCGAGGCTTTTATAGCAGAGGTTATGTTGACATTTTCCGAGGTAAACGTAGTCTTAATAGTGTAACATTTTTATTTTGTCTAGTTTATTGATGTTATATCTAATTCAAATTTTATGTTTCCAAGTCAAGCTGAGATCCACAATTTGATGATTTTACCCAAACTGAGAGTTTATACCCTTCGTGAAAATGCGTTTTGCATGATTGTGAATAATTTAATATGTATGTAGCAACTTGGACTTTTCTGGCAACATTGAGAATTACCGAGAAAATATGTCCAGTTTGCCTTTAATGGACTCTATCCAGCAGCTCGAGTCCAATTACACAAATTGGGTCAAGTCTGGGCAGAACGTTAAAACTAGCCCTTACCACCCTATTGTTCAACTCTACTAATAAGGATACCCTTGGAACCGGGATAGGAACCCCGTTTTCCCCTGGACGAAATTCGGTGCTATTTTTCACGCGTAGGTCTCGGAACAGAAAATAATTTTTGATTAAAAATTCTTCACAGATATAACTTTCGGTGGATCTCAACTCTACATCGGCTGACGACTCGATAAAATTTAGTCTCCTTCCGTTACGACTTACTGGAAAGCTTTTTATTTGTTATGGATTGTGGGGTCACAAGTGCACAGAGGAGATTGCGAGAAAATTAATATTTGTTCGCTGAGACTTCGATTTCCCGATTAAATCGCCGCCCTTTTGCCTAGAATGACTCCTATCCTTATCTCCCTCGTGTTTTCTCGAGCATCCAGGACATATTTTTATGTCTCTCAGTTTTTTTTCTCACCTGAACTGAGGCTTCGTTTTCTCAAGACTAGGTGCAGTGTCTAGAGGAAATTCCACGTTAGTTTCCTATCGTCTAGAGGTACTACAATTCTTCAAATCAATTCATGTACGATTTGGCAGTAGGCAGATATTTCTTATTGTTTAAAGCTACTTAGGTTTGACTTTATGAAACCAGCGTTCTAGTCTAAATTCCCATTCTGGGTCGCTTCATGACCATAGAGAATTCAGACTCAACAACGTGGAACAGGATATAAATTAATTGGATATTTTTCAGTTACTCCGACCTTCAGAATTCAAATTGTGCGATTTCCAAGTCGAAAGCTTGGTAGAAAGCTCAATTTGGTTCGAATTAGTCGTTTCTTTGTATCTAATGAATTTAAATTTTCCTTACCTCTCCTCAAAGTGTTGTGCATATCTGGTTGAGTTTACCCAATTGGGAATCCATTCTCGATTTCCAGGACTAAGCCTGGTAGAAAGAGAATTTTACCCCTGGTTAAACACTTACCAATATACTCAGACTTGAAGATAGATTAGCCAAACATAAGGAAAAAATGGTGAGACTGAGAGGATTTGATAAAAATCGTCTTTATTTAAAAAAAAACCAACCTCGTTTTTCCTAGATGCTCGCTAGCTAAGGCTACTAGTAAGTAACTCATGAGCTCGTGACGGTTATTATTTTCCTCCTGTGGCTGTTCGCGATTTCCCGAGACGACCGCTCTGATCGTCTGTCCAGAAAAAAGTGATTCTTCAATCGTCGCTATCCTGAGAGTGCTATCAACCCGTCTTGGTACCGCTGGTCTCCCTACCTTTGGGCCCTGTGTATTGCGCACGCAATTATCGATTTACTCCAGTGGCCTGTTGACCTATATTTATAAATTTGTAGCTATATTGAGCCCTGCCCGTTATCTCCCTTTATCACATTTCTACTGTTAATTTTACTTTTCTCCTTTCCTCTTTTTTTAATTGAAGTGCGGGGATATTTTGAACCGTTTCAATAGCTATTAGTACACCCCCTCCTACCCTATCAACTCTATCATCACGGTAGACGTCAAACATCTCATGGACGAACAATTCCGAGCTCGTAACATTACTTTTAAACCATGTTTCAGTAAATACAATAATATCATAGTTAGATAGTTCAGGAGATGATATTAAACTACTAATTTTTGTATCAAGACCACGAACATTTTGGTAATATGTAGATAACTCATTAAGTAAATCCAAATCTGTAATGTGCGAACAATTAAAGATATTTTCTTTCATACCCTGATTCAAGTCTATTTCACCGTGATGGATGATAGAGATTGTTTCTGCTTCTTTACAATCTTGAATTCCCCGTGAATTTCTCTGATGGTGATATCTGTTTCCCCTCTGCTTTTCCGCTCCTCCAGAATTCTTCGAGTCTCTTTGTAACGTGCTCTTTGGAGGGGCGTGCGATCTTGGGCTAGTGTGATCCTTCCTGAAGTCTGATCCTGTGCAATAGTGCGCATGCCTCTTCAGTAGGCTGAGATAATCTCTTTCGCATTCGCTTCTGTGTGAAATGTGATAATGATGGGACTAGGTGGACGGGAGCTCTGTTGGAGACATTTACCAATTCCTGTTATCCTGCGAATTGTATTAGGATCATGCGTACTTAGTACCGATTTTAGGAAATCATTAACATTCACGAGGTCAGGATTTCCTGAGTCGAGGGTATTATCCTTACCTACTTGGTCTGGTTCTTGACATCCATAAAGGATGATATTAGATCTTCTAGAGATTCTTTCCGATAACTCGGTAATACAACGGAATGTGATATTTTGCTCCATTATCCGTTCGCGAGATGCACTAGTTATTCCAGATTCCTGAATTTCAGTTACTTTTGCCTCTAAAACGTCGATTCTTTCCAGAGCCTCATCTAATTTACCCATATGCCCATCTAGTTTAATTGAAACGTCGTTGATTTCATTATCTACCACACCAATCTGTACCGAGATAAATTCCTCAGACTCCTTCTTAGCTTTATCGAATTGATCCTTCATTGTTTTGATAATGTCCTTGGATGAAAATGCTATGTTAGAAATAGGTGAGGCGGATCCTTTGGGCTTAAAACTACAGCATCTTCTTTTACCAGTAGTTGCAATAATTGCAAGCTTTAGACAGCCCGGGTGGTAAAAAATACCACATTGACAGGATGAAGCATCCTCAATGATTTTGGCGTTACACTGGTTACACACTCGGTCAGGCATGATTTCCAAGTGAACTTCTACAAGTTGTTCAGTTAACGACTGAGATTTTGAGCAAAGTTAGTATAGTCAAACACACATTTAGACAGTACACATCACTTCAGTATGAGTCATCAGCAGTTTGAAGCCAACGAAACGAGAAGGAACACTAGGCTATAATCAAAATGTCGATTAAGAGGTCTTATCCATACACAATCCTTGAAACAGAACTGTTATCAATTACACTGCACTTGAGTAACACCATAACACTCAACAAAGTCACTCAGATCACTTATCAGTTACTAAGAACAGCCACATTGCAGGAGCGATCAAAACTCACGTCAGCATCGTCCGCCATATTTGTCAATTGTTATGACCAAAAGTGATCCACAATTCTCTTCATAGGCATTTATATACTTAAAACTTCATAGAACACAAATAATATAGATTTTAATAACAATTTATTTAAACAAATGTCCCAAATGGCCATTTCCTCGTAGAATTTTTTTTTTTTTAATCTTTATTGGAATTAAATTTCATGCAATGATTAACCGACGCAATTGTTTACAAAATAATGTATGTGATTGTTATAAACGTTTTTAAAGCCCTGTTTTGAGAACTTCCATGAACTCGATGTTTTTCCAACGGTTAAAATGCGACCAAATCTCAACATGTGTCTCGGCCATTGTCCGTTTAAAGAAAACATAATTAGTTTCGAACCAATTTTGAACGAACAAGACGTGTCTCTAAAACCTGCCAAGAAAAAATTACAAATATTAAATTATTCTAAAGTTTGATCATTTTTCCTTTAAATTGTTTCTCAATTGTCTTTCAATTCAGTTATACCCCGTGGACGCCCTGAATCTACTCAAACGACAAGTTTTTCTTTTATTTTATACCAAATTATATTAAATCTACTGAAGCAAAATTTTGAATAGATTTCAATAATTTGAAGTGATTACAAAGGATTTTTGTAAATATTTAATACAAAATTTTTAAACGCGTATAGTTTAAAAAAAAAAAAAAAA
>CAKNXH010038749.1:0-10532 GCA_932178445.1 Andricus quercusramuli | reverse complement strand
TGTAGCAAAAAAGACTAATTTCCAACTAAAAAAAAAATGTTCAAACAAAAATGGAATAATTAAATTTTCAGTAAAGATGAATGTATAAACAAAGACATGAATTTTTAACTAAAATTGTGGAATATTCAACTGAAATAAGTTACATGTCCAGTAAAAAAAATTCAACTAAAAAACATCCAAAGAAAAAACAAGTTCTCAAGAAAAAAGCTCATTTTTCAAGCAAAGAAATCAATTTTTAATTAAAACGATGAATCCTGAACCAAAAAAATCAATTTTCAACAAAAGAGTTTAAATTTCAACCAAATAATTTTATTTGCAATCTAAGGGATGAATTTGCAATCAAAGAAATAAAAATGGTAAACAACAAAAGAAGAATTTTTAAAGAAAAGAGTAAGTTTCAAAGAAAAATATAATTTTCCTCACAAAAAATCGATTTTTTAACAAAGAGGGTAAGTTTTCAACGGAATAGTTGAATTTTCAATTTAAAAAGTCCAATTTTCACCTACATTGTTGAATTTTGAACTAGAAAAGATCAAATTTCAACTAAAAATGGAACAGTTAAATTTTCATTCGAAGAAATTAATTTTCAACCAAACTGATGAATTTTCAAATAAAATGACGAATGTTCAACTGGAACAGTTGAATTTTATTCCAAAAAGATGAATTTTCAACCATAAAGACTAATTTTGTAAAGAAAAATTCGAGTTTTCCACAAAGTACATACATTTTCAAACAAATATTCTAATTTTTAAATTCAAAATATCAATGTTCAACCAAATAGTTGAATTTCAAGCCAAAGAAGGTAAATTGTTTTTCAACAATGCAGTTACATTTTCAACCAGAGATGACTTAAATTAAAATGAACATAAAACGCCGTCTATTTGTGAATTTTACGTACTGTCTCCTGTATACCTCCAAAAGTTCAAAATGTTTAAAACGGCAAACTAAATGTGACCGTGTATCTATATATATATATATCTCACAGCTGTTGTATAAAACGGCGCCAATTTCCCATGAAAGCTACACTACCGGCGACCAGCCCACATTCCTTTTTGCAGATTCACACGTGAATATATTCATTATTTAATTATAGCAATATATATTTAGCGCTGTAAATGTGATTAACAGATGGGCACCCTCAGCGGAATAGTTCGCGTGGCGTCCTTGCGAAGGGAGATTTTGGGAACAACGAAATTGCGCTGCCTAACCTTAAAATTCAATCCCTTATTTCACTCAATAAATACTGGAATCAAACATTTTTTTAAAATATTTCCTCTATTTAAAGAAGAGTAATTGCTAACTGGCTACAAAATGTTTGATTCTACTATTTATTAAGTGAAAAAAGGTGATTGAATTTTAAGGTTAGGCGGGCTCATCATTCTCATACGATTCGCGTATATAATTGTCTAAAACATTGCGTAACACTACCGGTCTCAAAAGTTCAAAAACAAATTATTACTCACTGTCTTCTTCATTCTTGGTTTTTTGAAAACAGCAACGAAATATCTTTGCAACTGTTCAAACATGATCCAAGAAGCATGGTCTCGCCACGCGCATCTAAAAAAAAGTGAACCAATCAAATGGCCCGTAGGAATTCGTACAGCGGAAGACATTTTTAAAGGGACGTCAAGCGGGAAGTTTAAAGCAGGTTCAACGCTGCAAGTGTTAATTGCAGAAAAAACTCGAAAACAGTCTTATAACTAATCGTATAAAGCTCAAATGAAAATCAGAAAAATATGTCTTATATTGATAACGAGTATGAAATGTGAAAGAGCGTGCTATTTAAAAATTTAAGTGCTTCTTTGCAGCATATTTGGAGAATTATAAGCCCATACTATTTACACTATCGATTCTGAAAAGAACGATGACAGTTGAACAATTTTCTTGTATTGTGCTTTTTACTACAGAAATCATTATAAATAATTTGTACTAGTTGCCCTGGCGGACCAGCCGAACGCAAGCATTACGCTACAGCGTAATGCTAAAGTAATGGTAAAGTAATATATGGCATTATAATTATTAAAAGAAGCAAAATACATATGTAAACTTTTGCAATTATAATGATACGTTAAAATTTACGTTAAATGGTCGTGCTGTAATTGCAAAAAGTTTGTTTTTCAGCGTAAAAAAATGCAAAAATAATGTGCTTATCATTGCAGTCTGCTAACGACGGCTTCAAGCGGGTTGCCCACATGCAGGGGCCCGCATTAAATGACTGGCACTTTATTTTTTTATTTTTTAATGCTGAAAAAGCAAGTTGTTGCAATTACGGCATTACCATTTAACGCACCTCCAAATATAAATAGGAAAAAATAGCTCCAAAACCTCTATGACAATCCAACTATCCAATGAAAATACTTCAAAAAGAAAGGAGACAATCTGAAAACAATCTGAAAGTCCATGGTTTCTCAGTGATCCCGAGTGTCCTTTAGGGATAAAATAGTATCTTCAAGAATTAAAACAGGTATTAACTACATTCTTATTATCTACATTTAAGTATATAAGTTTGAGAAACGCTTTGCTACATCATGACGCGAAAACATTTCAATCATAGTTAGGAAAGCGTCTCTGCGTTGTCATGGTAACCAAGATGTCTTCCGCTGTACGAGACGCGGCTTGAACGTATTTCGTACCCCCAAGTGGCGAGACCATGCTTCTTGGATCATGACCGCTATATATCCCAGTAAACACGGGATAACTTTAAGATATCGTTATTTTTATCGTTCGCAGGAGCTCTTACAGAAATTACCAAAAGATATCTTCACGACATCGTCAAGAAGTTTTTCAATGATATCTGAAACTGGTTTCTTAAAGACGTCTTTTGATGTCTTTAAGAAAATTTGTAGAAAAGCGCGGGATGTATTTTCAGAGATAACTTAAAGACATCTTTCAAGATATCGTTAACGATACATTTTTTAAAGAAAAAAAGCACGTGGTGTGCGATATGGAGAATTGATAAATAATTATAATTATATCGTCATGTATTCCTCGTTATGTATTCCCAACCTGTACATTCAGTGTTTAAAAAGTCTGTGAAAAGAAAAGTGAATCAGGAAGTAAACGTACCTATACATTTTCTAAATATTAAACGTGATTTATCCAGCAAGTCGTGTTCCTAACCTCTAATACCTCTTTCTAGCTCTCTCATGTTCTCATAAAATGAAATGGAGAGAATGGGAAACAGCTCAATTCTTTCTTCATCGCCTAGAGAAGTTAAAATTGTTAAGTGTAAACAATCAAATAATAAAGATAGACCTGCAGTACCTCAAAATGTCAAGCCTGGAATGCAACTAAAAATTCTCGGCAGTCACGTACTTAGTCCTGCAACTTCAGGTTTATCTCGACTATTTATCAGTTATGTATAAATGACTTTAAATTAAAAAAACAGGCACTTCTGTGTATACAAAACACAGAAATTGCAAGTTTTTAAATTTAAAGTCATTTATATACAACTGATAAATAGTCGAGATAAACCTAAAGTTGCAGGACTAAGTACGTAACCCCCCAGCTGCATGTAAAATAACGATATCTTCAAGTAATCTTATGAATTCTCGTTATTTTGTCTTATTTCTATCTTAAAGACATCGTTACGATATCCCGAAGAGCTCTTTACGATGGTAATAGCTAAACCTTAAAGACTCTTTAAAGCTTCGTTATGGGATATCTTCGAAGATGTCGTTCATCTTTAAGAAGATGTCGTAAAGAGCTCTTTAAGATGTCTTCGTGTTTACTGGGATACCGACATCGACGTCGGAGGCTGCGTCCGGCTTGAGTGCACTGGTTCAATAAGGCTCCACGGCGCGGCGCTACCATTCAGCCTTTAAAGTTATTCACGTTACCGACGGGCGACGGTTTGCTACTCGCTTTTATCACTTGAGACTATTCACTTCACATTTGAACTTTTAATGTCATCACTTAATTTATAATAATATAATAACTTGGATTAATTAATTCTTAAAAATCAAAATGCAATTGACAAAATTATTGGAGATAAATATCGCAAGCCTCAGTTCCAATGTACATATCTGCTTCTTATTAATTATTATACCAGTGACAGTAGAAGCGATGTACTTGAAGCCGCCTTTTGCTGACGTCACTGACAGCAATTTTGTTTTTTTATATTTTAACGCTGAAAAATAAACTTGTTGCAATTACGACATGTCCATTTAACGTAGAATTTAACGTATTATCATAATTGCAAAAGTTTACATATTTATTTTGTTTCTTTTATTAGTTGTAATGCCATATTACTTTAGCATTACTTTACCATTACTCTACCGTTACGCTGCAGCGTAACGTTTGCGTTCGGCCGGTCCGCCAGGGCATATATAATACATACACTGAGAAACCCTTGTTTGTATTTCTTGTTAAAAATCACACTAGATTTCACTATCTGAACTTTGCAATGAGAGGCAAAAAGCAAATTTTAATAATATTTACTAACCTCAATAGTAACTCGTAGCTACTTAAAGAATTATAAAATATATTGGAATAAAAGTGAAAACAATTGCATTTATTGTAAAAGACATTTGAAGTATTTATTAACCTCTGTAGTAAAACTGCAAGTCTGCACTATTTACTAATTTTGGTAGGAGAAAATAGTAAATTTGTTGGATTAATATCTGTAGAAGATAACAGTATTTACAAAGTGCTGTAGTAAAATGATGCGCAGGGACCGTGCGCACCGAATTACTAACTGGTTAGCAAAATCTGCTACAGTGGGAATAGTAAAAAAAATAAATACGTGTTGCTAACTTTAACACAAGCCTACCTACACACATGTTCTACATTTAACGCATAATTCACATTTATTTAAATTAAGAATTGACAACATTAGAAATTACATATATGTATATATTCTTAAAAGATAGTATTTTATATTATAAAGCTGAAACAGAAAAATCGGGTTAGAAGAAAACGAAGGCTGGCGGGAATCGAACACGCGTCTCCGGGACAGCAGTCGGGCGATGATCCATCTACCTATAAGACATTGTGGGACTCAGAATGAAAACTTCCATATGACCTAAATGATAGAAAGTTTATTGGTTCTAATTCATTTAATCCTTAATTGATTAATATTCTTGATATTTTTATAATTTTAAACAACAAAATTTTTAATGTAATTAAAATAAGTAAATTTTTTTTTTAAATTATGTTTTTTTGCGGATTTTGCATTGAAACATAAATTAGATGTCATTTTCGCAACCTAAAAATATGATCGGCGATCGACAAACGTCAGATGCACTCGGCCGCGCTCGGTCCGAGGCTCGATACTTTCTGCTAAATCAGTTAGTAATATTTAGGACCAAATTTAATAATTGGTATTAACCTTTGTTACAAAAAGTAGGAAATGTCCATAATTCACATCGTGTTCCTACAGACAATAGTAATTTCTTCTACATATTTAGTATATTATGTTATTTAAAATACTTATTACTTTTATTTTTTTTGTACAATTTATTAATTTCTCTACTAATTTTTCCTACATCGGATTTTACTACAGAGAATAGTAAGGATTGCTATTACCAAATAGGAAATCTTCTTATAAAAATAGTATAACTTATTATTTATGTATTAAAATGTCAAAATTTAAGCATTTTGCCCCCATTTGCTATCCGTTTTAGTAATTTTTCTAACCTAAAGTTTCTCAGTGTATATAATAATTACAACATTTAATTTATATTTTACATTGCACATTTATTCAGAAAGAAATCGCAACATTCGGAACGAACATAAGTTAGTGGGACACAGGTGAAAATTTGGAATAAGCTATTGGGACACTGCGACATTTATTCGGAAAGAAATCGGCAAGGTTCAGAAAGAAGCCCAGCAAAAAAGAAAGCATTGATACGAATTGAATTGAAAAGACTAAGACACCCTGCAAATCCCGCTTTGCGACAATGACGCATTGGACCTATGTGTCAATGCATGTAAATTCGTGATGACGGTATTTCAATTTTGAAACTTTCTATACTTACAAATACAGTTCGAAAGTCTGAAGTCAACGAATACACTTCAATGCGTCAGCACGCAAACGCTTTAACATTATTCAATGCGTCTGAATTCGTGAGAGTGAAATACACACTTGAATCCGCCCCAATGCGTCACGGCGAATTTCAGCAAGTGTTGATTTATACAATTTAATCCGTAACAGGAAGACCAACTTGTAGCGCATATAGAATTTATTGTAAATGTATAGTAAATTGTCTCGTAGCTCAGTGGCGGGTACTCTGGACTGATACACGAGGGATCGCTGCTTCAAGTCTCGACGCATGCACTTTTTATTAATTTTTTTTTATTGACCTCGACTACGCATTCATACGAATTCACACGCATTCAATTCGCGCTGTCTCAATTCATCTATATGCGTCTCAATGCGTTCGAACGAATCAGAAAATGGGATTCACGCGCATTACAAAAATGTTAATTCGCCCCAATCCGTATCAATTCTTTACTTTTTGCTGGGAGCTCCCAGCAAAAAATAAAGAGGAGTGTCATTTGATCTGTCGGTTTGCTAAAATTTGTGTGCATGAGTTCACATGTGAGTGCATTGACTATCTAATCCGTGGAAATTTTTGTAAACACGTGCATGCCTGTATGCAACTTTCAAATTTATTTGGTACATAAATTTCTATCAAATCCTCCTCTTCATACTTTGATGAGCAATGTGATGCCCTTGTAACATCCATTCAGTCACAAGAAGCTCATGTTAGTGAAATAAACAAATTAATGAAACTGAAGAATTTGGTGGATTCCTTGTACGACATGGCATTGAATAAAACGGAGAGCGCATAATAGAGCGCATAATTACTGAAGTGTCGGTGAACGAGGTCCCATCATTATTTCCAACGGAGACAGGAAACAACACTGACTGCCCACCACCGAATTAACCACACAATGAAAAAATTCAACCGCAACGCTCATTCCGTTCAATCCGAAAAATTAGACAAAAAAATCAAGCAAATAAGACACTAAAATCAGACCCAACTGATGTACAGAAAGCTGCTCTCCGAAATTGTATGACTAATAACAAATTAAACAGTCCTGCAGGTCGTACATTAATAATAGATTCACATTATTCATACGCTCAGAAATAATTAATTATTATTCAAACAACGACAATCTTAATCTGATTATTAGATTGTAAAATTATAGAAATATGTATAAAAATGCATCATGTATAGAAATAAAAAATAATCTCAGCAAAAAGACATTATATTATTTCTGTGGGTTTTATTTATTCATTATTTATTTATATAATTATAATTATATAATTTTTTATTTTTAAAAATTGAAGTATAAACATTTCTTGAACATGAAATCAATCATAAGACATGACGGCGTTCGGGTATTGGAGTTAACTGTTTTGCTATTATCTGAATAAAATTTTGCTAAGTTGCCTATCGTAAGGGACAAAAAGCAGTCTGACAAATTTGAAAATAACGCGCGGTCTAGCACGATCTACGGTTGCAGAGCGCGTGCGCATTGGGCTCGACTGGATAGATCCTCTGCACGGCATCTTGTGTGCAATAAGGGCCCTTGCATGCGATTGTGGATCCGCAAGTTGCGGACTTGCGCAAGTCGTGAGTTGTGAAAATAAAGATTTTTCAGTCAGGGTGGCGTCCCACGGCAGCGTCAGCTTGTCACAAAACCGTAAATCACCAGACATTACAGCCAATGATTGTGTTTCTGTGGATTACTAGGAGAATATCATTGGTTGAAATATCTAGTGATTTTACGTTTTGCGCTAAGAATGACGCTGCCATGGGACGTCACCCTCAGGCAAAGATGGGTTGTGACATGTCACTCGAGGTTTTCTACGTATAATACATAAACGACGTAATATACGTAGAAAATTGTGGAAAATATGTATAATACATATCAAAGATGACGGACGTAATTTACGCGAGCGGGACTGCATTTGACAGATTTGAATAATTGACAACTCCTCTCTGTACCTTGAATAAATATCTTCTAATAGATGGAAGTAAGGAATTAAAAGCTACCATTTGAAATAGCGATGTACTCTCGGATAGATCAATATATATATAGATATATAGATCTAAGGGCCCTTTCACACGATTACAGGTCCGCAAGTTGCAGACTTGTGCAAGTCATGAGTATAGCGGTAATTTGAATGCTCGATTCTTTAAAAATAGAAACTTTTATGTTTTTCAAATTATAGGCAAGTGTATTGAGCTAAAAATAATTATGGAGGAATAACGGCGATGAATTTAATACATTTTCAAGTGTTTTGATGAAAAGAAACAAGCCCATGCCAAATCATATGATTTCTCTCCAAGTTCTGTGTACATACGTTTCGGATGTTCCCTGATTTGTGTCGCTCCTTCAACAAAATAATATTTTTTTGCACAGAAAGTAAGTGTAATTAGTATTTGTTAACATAAAAATATGATGCTTTTGCAAACAACAGCCTTTATAAGACTTACTCTTTACAAAAGCGTAGCCGGCATAACCCCAAACATAACTTCTCTATAGTTGCTTCTGTACAATAATAATTAAACATGCTTGTTCATGATAATTTATTATGTTAACAACTGTCAAAAACACTTACCTTATGTGCACGAAAATATTAGTTTGTTTGAGAAGCGAGACAAAGCAGGAAACACCCGAAACTCATGCGTACATAACTTTGACAGAAATCAGCTGATTTGGCATGTGCTCGTTTCTTTTCGTCAAAACATTGAAAAATGTATTTAATTCATCGTCTTCATTCGTCCAGAATTATTGTTAGCTCAATAAACTTGCCTATGATTTGAAAAACATTAAATTTTCCATTAAAAAAAAATCGAGCATTCAAATTACCGCCATTCGGAGATTTTTCCGCTGACGGAAAAATCTCTATTTTCACTATATTCATGACTTGCGCAAGTTCGCAACTTGCGGATCTGTAATCGTGTGAAAGGGCCCTAAGACAAGTTTGACACGCGCGCTCTGCGACAGCCACACGTGTGATCTAGACCGCGAGCATAGATAAATTATGACTCACGTAAAGGGTTGAAGCGACAAGGCGCCCATCAGACGCCGTAAATCACGTTCTATAACGCGATTTGATAGAAAAATGTCAACCTACAAGAATCGTAAAAATGCATTTCCGAGAATTAGAATCTCATTTTTTTAGCTTGAAATTCATGGGCGGTGCTTAAAGAGATTAGCTAATTAAACATTAAATTATATGACGTCAGCAATTCTATTGGCTAGAAGGACTATTCCCACCTTTTTCCCACTTTTCCCACCGAGATCATCAATATATGTGCAGAGCATCGAAAACGTAAGATAATTGTATCTCGCCGCTTTCTTTCCAACATTAAATCTGCGACACTCACGTCTCTGAGTTATTGTACTTGAATTGGACTTAGAACATTTTTATAAAACTGTAAAATAAAATTCTAGTCCACCAAACATAACTCACTCTGATTTCTCAAAATAGCTAATCTCGATGAGAAACGGGAAAATTTTTGTAAACATATGTGACGTGCGCCGAAGAAAGGGGGCTTACTCTGGAAAGCGAGATTTTTCAGGACCAGCGGTCGAAGTCGACCCGATAGACGCGACTTTTAGGAGAGAGGGAAGACTAAGGAAATCTTCCCAATCCACTTGCCACTACATTCTTATGCATGTAGCGGCGCTGCTCACGGACGGGGTATAGATGAGACGCGGAGATGAAGTGGTGAGTGGTGGGAGGTGCTTCACGGGATCTCGAGCTCCCGAGCGAAAGCACGATTTCTAGGGTACGTATCAACTCAATTATTAGCAATAATAACGCTCGGATTTTTTTTTCGATGGTTTCATTAAAAAGAGCAACTCAAAAACTATCGAAAGGTGTAAAAACCTCGATTTCGATTTTTTTAGAGTAAGCCCCCTTTCTTCGGCGCACGTCACATATTAGTAATTGTAGTCCAAAGTGGAATCTGATCCACTGGTAGAAACTCCCACATGTGTTGGGGGGAAATCCGTTTTGATTAGAGTGCATCTCTTTCTTCAGTTTCGACCTTCGATTAGTGTATAAAACAGTCTCCGGATGGAAAGGTCATTAGTATAAAAAAGACTTTATTTCATTGAGAATTGGCAACGTTTCGGACTTGATATAGTCCCTTTTCAAGCCTATTGAAACCTGTTAAAACATTATTTATTATAGTCTAAATTTTACATAAAATTTTAAATGAAAAAAATAAAAAACAACAACATAAATCTTTGCCGATAAAAAGTGATGAAAATGTATAAAACAGTCTCCGGATTTTCTCCTAAAAGTGATGAAAGTGTGAAGAAACAAATTTTTTTTTGTTTTTTTTTTTTGTTTTGTTAATAAAAGGATCATAAAATCTAAGATTTTCAAATCTATTATAATTCTCTAAATGTAGTGGAATAACACCACTTTTTTGGCATCTGATCAAACAAATTTTTTTGATTTCTCAAAATAGCTAATCTCGATGATAAACGGGAAAAATTTTGTAAACATATTAGTAATTGAACCGCCGGATGCAATAAGGGGGTATAAAATTTTTCTACAC
>CAKNXH010038740.1:0-27142 GCA_932178445.1 Andricus quercusramuli | reverse complement strand
ACCTGCTCGGTCGGTAAGTGTTCCAGAACTCCTATAGCCCTACTACTGGCTCTCAAATACTGCTTCAAACAAGATTTAAATTCATAATATGATCCATATAAAAAATTTAAAGAATATTTCAAATATCTGTGATATTTCAGAAAAATTTACTCACAAAAAAGAAAGAGATTGCTTAGGAAATGATTCTTTCTATTGTTCAACTATTATTTGTTCATAACTAAAAAGCCAAAGCAAGATTAAAATTTCAGAAAAACCATCAACTTTCTAGCATTTCTATAGGAAGAGATAGTTTTAAACAATAAATAATTGTTTTAAGAATTAGGTTTGTTAACTTACAATAATTGAAAGTGAAATTCGCACTAAGTGAAAAGTTGCTAAAAAGTGGAAAATTTCAGAAAAAACATCAACTATCTAACATTAATATAGGAGAAGACAGTTATAAACAATAAAGTTGACAAAAGTTGACAAAAAGTAGAAAATTTAAGGAAAAGTCGCAACTTTCTAACATTATTCAAAGAGAATATTACTTTAAAAAATTATTCTTAAATTACATTAATTTCTTCCTTGCTCTGAATAAGAAGTTGACAAAATGTGGATGGTTTAAAAAAAAACTGCAACTTTCTAGCATTATTGCAAAACAATATTATCATACATAATAATAAATGGTTTAAACAATTACTTCTGTTAAATTTAATTGATTATTGTCTTACTCGAACTGAACAATAAATTCTTTTAACAATTTATGTTAACATCTGTAGCGACCACTAGAAAGCAGTATTTTATTTATTAGAATCAATTTGTATTTACAAGACTGCAAGACATTATAATTACCGCTGAAAACTTGAAAAACCTAATTTTTCGCTTGTGGAATTTTTTTGGGACTCTATAAAATAGACTTATGGGTTTGGTCTTTAAAAAGTAATTTTTGATTCGTGTTCTATGCCTTATTGTAAACAAAAATCTTTAGTTTCAACTCGGTTCACCAAATATTGATGATTCTGAATCAAACTTACAAAAACAAACAAATAAATGAATTTTTTGTAGAGGTCCCGCAAGTTCTATACACGTATTTCCCATAAGAAAAATATACCTTTAAATAATATTTAGAATCGTCAATATTCAGTATAGCGAGCGATCACTCAAAATTTTTCTAAACAATTAGATACAGCATGCGAATAAAAAATTACTTTTTGAATTTCATACTTATAAGTCTGTTTTATTGGGTCCAAAAACACCATAAGTAAACAATTGTGTTTTGCGAGTTTTTTGAGCTAATTATGATTTTTTTTTAATACAAATTGTTTATACTACCTGAAATAATACTACTTTTTGATGGAAATGAGATATTTATATCAATTGTTTAAACAATTCGTTATTTCTTTTAGCTTTTTTTCTCAGAATAGAGCTAGAAAGTCACAAGTTTTTCCGAATTTTTCAACTCATTATCAACTTTTTAGTTAGAGTAAATCAATGATGAATTAAATTTAACATAAATAATTCTTTAAGCAATTTATTATCATTTATCGCAATATCCTCTTAAGATAGTGGTAGGAAGTTGCAGTTTTTTATATAATTTTTCACTTGTAATCAACTCTTCAATTATTTTGAGATAATAATGAATGAAATGTGACAAACATAATTGTTTAAAACAATCATTTTTGTTTATGGCGATCTCCTTATATACTGATGCTAGAAAGTTTTGACTTTATCTGAAATTTTTTACTTTTGGTTCACTTTTCAATGTGAAGTAATCATTAATTAAAATATACAAAAATTAAAGTATGAACAATTTCTCATTATTTTTAAAAATATTCTCTTTGAATCATATTAAGAAGGTGCTTAGTTAAAATAACCAAGTAATTTCTCCTCAATTTTTGTATTATTTCTATATTTCTACCTTTATTTCCATTAAACTAATATCCCGTTTCAAATAATATTTTAATCTTAACATTGACTATACGAATTAGGATGCAGCATTACAAACATTACTTGAAAGAAATTCGCAAAGAAATCTGAAATTCCTTTACATAACCATACTCCTAATCTTTTTTATTTTGAAGAAGCACGTCGTGCGACATCAGCGCTACCGGCAGGTAAATGGAATTCAGATCTTCAAATGGCGTATCTGCCTTTGAATGAAACATGCGAAGAAATTTCAAATTGAAAATAATCACTCCAGACACCTTCTCAGGACACTTTTTGTTATCTGTGACTCCATAGTAATGACCAACAAGCCACAGAAACTAGCTAAACAACGTTTTAATTGGAAATATTGATACAGGACATCCTCTTAAGACTTTAGTTGATATCCCCATCGCTGCACAAATATTTCACAACTCCAAAAAGTAACCCCCAGCAAAATTAACATACCCTACCTAAGTTGTCTTCAACTAAAAATGTCAAACAAATTGTTAACTTAGAATAATCAAACCAGTCACCTTTGGAAGATCCTACTAGATTTCCCTATCTCTACAGTAATCTTCAACAACCCTAAAAACTAATCCCTAGTACATTTCACGAGCACCGTTTCAGCTACCTCCAGCTAAAAAATCAAACAAATTTTAAACTGGAAATGATCAACCTAGATACCTACTCAACACACTTTTTGATATCCCCTTCCTCATAGCAATGATCACCAAACCCCCTGAAACTACCTCTAGCACATTCAACATACCCCGTCTCAGCTGCCTTCAAATAAAACAGCTGAAAAATTTTTAATTGAAAACAAAGCCTCCGGGACATGTTGCTTATTACTGTTGGGATTGAATAATTTAATAGTCTTGCGAAGGTGCCAGGTGTGATTATTTCCGAATTAAAATTTTTTCTACTTTTTAGTGAAGGGTAGCTAAAACGATGTTGGTTAAATGTACGGGGGGTTATTTTGGGATTGTTCAATATTACTGTAGGGATGGGGGTATCTACTAGAGATATCACTAAAAAAATACAAAAATTCACCCCCTTCTTCAGCAAATATTACTCGAAATAAATGTTTCTTACGAAGTACCATAATCCATAGTACCACGTCTGTTTCATTAGGTGTCGAAAAAATCCCATTTTAGTCGCAGATATCTTGTTCAATGTCGACACATTAGAAAACCAATTATATTAAAGGGAACTCTTTATCAGCTTTGAAGAGCCAGCTTCACTGATGTTATATCTTAAGTGCGGCTCTCAGGAAGATCTAGTTATACGTAGATAGGTCTTTCCATCGCCAAGGTGTCTAATAGCACTCGTATCCATGAGCTCGTGGCCCGCATGGAGAAAGCAGAGGAGCAAAAACTTCCTCCAACAGCTCCGCGACAAGAGGATGCATGTCATCTTCCACAGAAATGTAAAGGATCAATGGATGTCGGTTCAAATAGCGTTTGCTTTTCTTAAATCACCCGAATTGAAGTCTGGCACGGAGTCTTTCATTGTAAGGGCCAGAACGGTGTCATTTTCACTTAAGCATACCATCGCCTTATTTTGAACGAAGACAGTCCTAATGATAGTTGCAAAGCGCCTCATGCGCAGCGAGCATCTACGTCACATACTACCTGATTGTCCATCTTATGCGGGAACTTCCTATACATGCAGAAGCACAATTCGCCAATAAGAGTGCTTTATATTATTATCTTCGTTTCGAAAAATTTCTCTGTCGCGCATCATCGGCCTGCATAGTTCTCCTTGACTTCGAGAAACTAACAATGTTCGTTATCAAATTTCCGGCACCAGCCGACAAGAACATCACAGCTGAGGAGAATGAAAAGGCAGAGCGATATAAACACCTTATAAAGGAGTGGTGACGATTTTACCCTAAATATTCTTTTAAGTTAGTCGTCCTGATCATCTGCGTGCCAATGAAGTTCCTGGACACTTGCGGGGGAAATGAAGGAGGCGGTCGTTCTTCGTTGTTCGCTTCGTGCCCTCAAGGTGCACCAGACTTTTGCCGGACCGTCGCGTCATATTGAGTTCTTCACACACTGTAACTACTTATCTTACGATTGCCAGCCGTTGTTACATATGAAACGTTACAGCTACTTTTCTGGATATGGAAGTCATTTTCTGAAATGGCACCCGCTTTCGGTGAAATTACACCCAGAAAAGTAGCAGGACCGTTTCAACTGCAACCGCGTCTGGAGGGCCTATCTCAAAGCCACTAGACGCGTCCTAGAAATACAGAAGAGGGAAGGGTTAATCACACAGAAAAAACTAAGAGTAATCTTTATCATGATTCTTGAGTAAAGATTACCTGCAACAAAAATTACCCCACGTGGGTAAACTTTCCCTGACGTCTCGGTATTTGTCTGCTTTTACCCATGCTTGTAAGGAACTTTTGACAGCTCTAACGATTCGACAAGTCAGCCTTCATGAAGCCGCTCTTATCCGATTTGCCTGTTACACCAAACATCAGCTAACTTCACTTCAGCGATCAAAGCCGGTGGCTTCCAATTTTCAAGACGGTGGTGACAACTTTTATGAGAACAAAAGACAGGTATCAGGTAGCTTCAAAAGTTTTTGTCGACCGAGCAAATCCGCCCAAGCCAGAAGACGTCGAGAAATTTGGAGAGATGTTCACGAGGCCCAACCCCAATTAGAGAAAAATACTGAGAATACCATCCAATTCAGAACCTTCGCGACATTCTCATAACATATGAAGAGAAAGGTTCATCAATCACTGCCGAAAAGGTAATGAAAAAATATAAGGCATGGAGAACTTTCTGCTGCATGACCAGATGGTATCAAGAACATCTGGTCAAAGATGTTTACTTCAACAAAGCAACATCTGAACCGCATCTTCACCTCATATTTAGAGTTGGAGACGCCCATTCCTCAGTGACTGGTGTAGTCCAACCCAAGGAACTGCAGGACAGAACCTGCTAATTGGTAGGTGCGTCTGCAAAGGCGCAGTATTCCACCAGCGCTGCCTGTTGATGGCCTAGATTGACTACCGGAAAGCTCTCGATACAACCTCTCATACACTTATGACCTGTCTGTTGGAAAGCTTGAAGGCTCTTTCACACATAGAAAGATGCATAAAGAGATTAATCCTCCATCAGAAAACCATATGCAGTATTTCATCTGGAAATTATTGTGTGACAACAAACAGCCTCACCTTCCAGAAGGGCCTGTTTCAGGGCGACACCATGAGCCCTCTCTTTTGGATCATACTTTTTGCACTATCTCTCGCACTACGCAATTCTCTTGGATTCCTCTGCAGCGAGACTAATCATCGCAAGCATAAGGTCACTCATGTATTTTATATGTATGACCTGAAGATCTTTCCTTCTGATTTAAGGCAGCTGCAGAGTGCTTTGAGCATGGTCGAGAGGTGCATAGGAGAGATTGGTATGGACTTTGGATTGGACAATTCTGCGAAGATTCATCTGAAGCAAGAACGAATTGCTGGCATTCCCGAGGACCATCAGCTAATAAGCTCCTTGACGCTGGAGAGACCTATCTATACCCAGGTTCGCTTGAGAGCCGCATTCAGGATACATAAACAAATTAATGGATAAAACTGGCATCTGCTGAATTTTCGGTGTTTGAATGCATTCATATACTAATTCCGTCGATAGGTTATGCAAACCTTGCAATTAATCGCAACCCAAAACTAAATCATAACAATTGTGATTGTTATAAATTGGTATAAAAAATCTTCGCAAATACAAGAAATTGCCTTTGACGACAATTATGATTTTTATCATCAATTATTATTAAAAAATCATCATTTTTGAACGTATGACGTTTTTCTTTTCTGCAGAGTAACTTTTTTCATCTAAAGAATAATATTATCAACAAAATGTTGCCATTTGTGAACGTATAAGTATCATAATATATATTTATAAATTATTATATATAAAAATGACTGTTATGGGTAGCTTCAAAGCAAATTATATTTTCTAAATCTGGACCGAGGAGACAAATGAATATTACGTGATTTCTGAGAAAACATGAAAAATATTTACCCGCCGGATGGAAATTTCAGCGAAGATAAAAACACAAGATTCTTCGCGTGCGTTAACTTCTTATCATATAATAATTCTTTAAATAAATCATTATTCAATCTACATAAATGAAGGAAAGATATTAATCTTATCTTTCTCCATAATTTTTTTTCCATAAATTGAAATTTCTGTCCGATCGGAGAAATAATGCCCCATATATGCTCCTTTTTAAAAATTTACTTGATTTTATGAATTTAAAAATTTTTAGGAATGATTTTCTTGAATTCGCGATGAATTAAACGCGCAAGATTTCACAAATTCTGATTATGATGCTTTTTTAAACTTTCAAACGTTTGTTTTTTTGGAAGTCGTAGATTTAGTTTCTGCGTCGATATTCACCTTTGAAGTGAAGCATGCATTGTCAAACGGTCAATACAATTGCACCAAAACCAGTGTATCAATAGGGTGGTCCAAAATTTTTTGTCTAATTTTCATGCATATTGTTTGGCAGTTTGTTCGAATCCATAAAAAAAATTCATTTTCCTTGTTTTGAAAAAAAAATATATTCAGAGATGGCTCAAGTCTAATTTTATAGGGACCAAAAACCCCATAAGAGAAAATACGGTTTTTGCTTGTTTTGAGGGCTAGTTATAGTAAATCTTGTCAAACATAATTATTCAAACAATTCATTATTATGGCTAATAATGTTCTTTGAGAATAATGCTAAAAAATTGCAGTTTTTTCAACAATTTTCCACTTTTTGTCCAATTTTTCAATTTGTCAATTTTTCTAACAATTCATTGTTATTTTTAATAATATTTAATTTGAATAATGCTAGAAAATTGCGGCTTTTTCTGAAATTTACAACTATTTGTTTAATTTTCACTTGGTGAGGTAATAAATAATACAAGTGAACAAACATGCGTATTTGAACAATTGCACACTGTGTATAAATATCTTTTCTGATAGTCATGCTAGAAACTTGTTTTTTTTTTTAAATCTTCAGTTTTGCTTCGACTTTTTAGTTATGAACAAGTAATAAGTCAATCTCAACAAGAAACATGTTTGAAATGGTATATTGTATTGTTTTAAGTGAATTATTTTTGCTCTTTTCCCAATGTTTAAAATAAATGAATTCAAACAAAAGAACTATCTCACGCAAGAGACAAAAACTTATCCTTATCATGAAAATTATATTTCGCCGAGAAAAAGAACCTTATAAGTTAGAAAGTGCCCAAAACAGTGATTTTCATTCATGAAAATTTTTAAATATGCATATAATGATACTACTATACATTCACAAACGTAAATTTCCTTGATAATAATATTATTGTTGAGATGAAAAAAGTGACTCTCAAGAAAAGAAAAATGTATGCGCAAAAATGGGAATTTTTTGTAATAATTGTTGATAACAATCACAAGTGTTGTTAAAAATAATGTATTGTGTCAAGATAATATTCTTGAAAGGAAAATTAATGATTCACAGAAAAAATTATCTATGCTTAAAAAAGAGAAATAGGTAAATTTATTTATAAAGATTTTTGATAACAATTCGTAGTAATTAACATTGTTATGGTTTATTTTTGAGTTGTGAATAATTGTCGTAATTGGACGGAGTCATTCAAACTGGATTCGGCTTTCACTTCGAATGAGTCCGTGCTTCATAAACAGATTTCGCATTCATTCATAATGGATCGAAATGGTTTGGAGTTGTTCAGACTCAAAAAAACCTAATTTCATTCCTGAAATTCCATCGGAGATATTTTTCAACAATTCAATTAACTTCGAAGTAATTTTTATAAGTATTTGAGTAGTTCTAATGAAAATAGCGTCAATTATTATGATTGAGTTAGACATTTTTGTGAAGTAATACGTAATTAAATTATTTATTATTCCTTGATAGTACAGCTGTCATCAGATCAAAAGCTATAACAGCTTGGACAGAGATAACTTTGTATAAACAAAAATCGGTTTTGCTGGTATCTTCATTGAAATCATCAGCGTGTGTGTATTATACAGTTTATCATATGACCGATGCTGTTGCTTCATGATGTGAAAATCAATAACAGGCAGAGAAAATTAATAGAAAAACATGATTGTGTAACAGTTTATAACTTATTGAAACAATAAAAAGCGATAATATTGCAAAATTTGTAAATAGGCTACGTCGACTATACCAAGATAATGTATTTACAAGTAATTGCTTCACATGTGAAAACACAACAGCAGATCTGATAATTAACTTTAACTATTTAAACAATTATGTAATTTCATAAAACGTAAAATGTAAACAAGCACACATTTCTGCTCTGAAAGTTAGTCAAAATAGAAGATTCGATTTTCAAAATGATAGTCAAATTTTCAAAAATGCCAGTCAAAATCTCAAGAATGCTCGTCAAATTCTCAAAGCAGATCAAGGTGAATTGGGAATGATGATCGACCATTTTGCCATCTGATACCAAATGAAAGCGTTTTCACGATTGTTTTATGGAGTTGAAAATAATTGTTGAATACTAAAAAGAAGTCTCGATCGAGAAACAGTGTTTCAGATGGAATGTAAGGTCCTATCAACTCAAATTCATACAATGAGCTATCCATACGAAGAACACACATAAGGTTATTGAAGACGCTCCAAATCCACTTGCGAGGCTCTACTTTATAAACAAAATGGCGAAAAAATCTGAAATTTCCACAGAACCATCAGGAATCATTAGAAGAAAGTCAGGGCTTCTAAACATTTTCGTCCACTTTTGTTACGTTTCCCGGCGGAAATCGCCAGGTAAAGACAGAATTCGTAAGAAAATGTTCAGAAATCGTCAGGACTTGGATTCGAAGGATAATCCTTTTATTAGGGTATCAAGAATAGAGTGCCATGAAACCCTTTTGTATTTCCCAGGTTATTAATATCATTTATTGATATTTCTTTTGGCGCCTAATTTTTCATGTACACTTCATTATTAATACTTATATGTACACTAAGTGACTCAGAAAGTAAATCTGAAAATGTTGTCCGTCTTGAAATATATCTTTTTCTTTGCGAGATACATTATATTTCATTTTCAACTAATTAGGAGTATTTTAGGTATCTAAAATCGTCGAAACCCGTAGATTCTTTATTTCCAAATTTTGAATATGTATGTGCAACATTGGAAAAAATTTATTTTCAATTGTTAGTACCTTTCGGTTGGCCTACCCACAGCCCTAGCCAGATAGGTTGCGAATTACCATATCTTCGGAAATGGTTAGGCTCATTAGGAACATGTCGATACTGTTATTTACACAATAAAATTGCGGCTACGCAAAAAATATCTAAGCTTAATACTATTCACGTAAAATGGTGGATATTCTGGTTGTAGAATCAAACATTGCATTTTACTTGAAAATTGTTGAATCAAATGAAGTGAATTTTGGTGATCCTGGTTATTGATTCCTGGGAGGCTATTTGTGGAATTGTATTCTGAACACCTGGTGCGACAATTGATTCACGGAAACCATCAAGAATGAATTTGGTGTCAATTATGGTCATCATAGACCTCAATTCCAGGGAGACTTCCTGAAGAATTGTATTGCCAGAGTGCGATTTAGGTCTCAGCCCATGCTAGACCACCAAAAAATTTGCCGCCTTCTTCAGCACTCCCCAGCCTCAAAAATCACCCCTTAGTGTGAAATCCCCTTGTCCAGCTATCGATGGCCCTAAAAATCACCAATAGGTGTAAAATTCCGTTCTTTAGCTCTCTCTAGACCAAAAAAATCACACCTGAGTGTGAAATCCCCTTAACCAGCTCTTCTTAGCCCCAACAATCTACTCTGAGTGTGAAATTTCCTTAAACAGTTATTCTTCTCAATCCTAATAATCACCCCGAAGTGTAACATTTTCTTGTCCAGTTCTTTCCAGCCGTAGAAATCACCCCTATGTGTAAAAAACCTTTGGCTAGCTCTACCTGATTCCAAAAATTACCCCTTAGTGTAGAAACCCCTTTTCCAGGTTTCCATAAACCCAAAAAACAGCTTCAAGTGTGAAATTTTCTTTTTGAGCTCTACGCGCCCCCAAAAATCGGCCTTCAGTGTGAAATCTGTTTGCTCAGTCTTTCCAGGCCCCAACATTCACTCCTGAGATTAAAATCTCCTTGCTCAGCTTGACCTAACATCACAAATCACACCTCTGAAGACGAGAAGCTGGTCAATGATATTTCATGAGACTCCCGCCTTGTCCCTGTGGCGGTCAGTAGGAATCTCTGTCGTCTACTGCGTAGTCGCTTATTGGTTAGTCCCAGTTGAAAGGCTCTCAACTGTCCGGCCCCGATTTTGAGGAGTCTGTTCGTGTGAAAAGAGGGCTTGCAAATATGGACAAAGCCATCATTCATTTGTGCTGAGCTGGATATTATGGGGGTGCAACTTGACCTTGAAGTTTGGGGTCGAAACTATATTTTACAGAATATCTAAGATACTGTGAGAGCTATGAAAAAGAATTAAGAAAAATCTTGCGTCTTGATGCTCTATCAAACGGCAATGATAAAATATTGAAACAACACCTTAGTAAGGCAACGAGAGGGGAAAGGGGTGAGATTCACCTTAGGAACTGGATTATCCTGATACTTGGTGAGTCATTTCTCTTCTAAATTATTGTGAAATGAATGGAAATAACTATATTTGTAAAGTATGTGTCCCTATGAAGCCCGTTAGTAAAATTCAATACAGTACAAAATTACGTAAACCGATACAAATTTTAAGATGTTTTTTACTTCAGGGATGCTATACATTTGAAATATTTGAGCGGATATAACATATGATTCAACGCAGAATTATTGTAAATGTAGCGGAAAGAATTGACATAAGAGTCATTCATGATGGAAAAATAATGAAAATTCAGTTACATTATAATCACAAATATATTTGTATCGCATTAATGAATCATTGTTGTCGAAGGTTTAGCGGTGAAGCATACAAATGATGAATACACACGTTTTCTTGTTGTTTTTGTTTTGATCACAAATACGCAGCTGTCAGGAATTTTAGAATAAACAATTATTTCTGTTTGGCAAGCCGAAAAATAACGCAGTATGTGACACATTCTTGTGCAAACTCCTACCAAAAGAAAGTCTGACATTGAACAGAAAGCCATAAGGAACGAATTATTGTGACGCTCCCATTTTTACGTGGAACTGTAAGAATAGGGAGTCTTTTTTACTGTGTGTTGAGTATATTTAATAGAGAAAGCATGAACGATTTCAATAAATTACCAGTGACAAGATATTTTAATAAAAATGAAATACAAAATTTAGGAAGAAGACCAGTGGAAAATTTACGATTGGCGTGAGATTGGACCAATCTGGGGGGCCACTACTTTCAATATTCGAGCAGTATTGGCCGCCCATACTTATCCAATCTCGCCCATCTTGAACCACTGCTGAAAAATTGCCAACCAATATTGGTCTAATCTCGCTCCAGTCATCAGCCTTGGGCGATTTCCCACTGGAAGTTGTTTCACTGCTATATTTTCTGAATATAACTTTCAACCATCTCCTATCAATGAAGCTGCAGAAGCCCTAGCAAATTCCTTGAGTTCAGTAATTTTGAAAGCGATGCGCGACCCAATGTTTCATTTTCACGAGGAAATCAGTTTAGACTTTGATATCTACGCAGACACCCCGATTGCGCACGCTATCGATACGTTTCTGATGGAAGTGAATGAAAGTGATTATGAAGATGGTGATGGTGATGGTGATGAACATTTTGATCCCAATATTGCTGACACATCGAAGGTTACGTCACATTGCTCTAAGGATGCAGAAGTGGAATTCGAATACAAAAGAAAAACCGTCGAATCAAATTTCAGATTGCCCAATAAATGCTGGAAGCTCTCCAAAATAGAATTATAATCCACGATTCTACTTTGCATCGATGGGGGATGGAAGCAGCCAGGAAAGTTCGATTATCACAATTGGAAGCGATTAGATCTTGGACGTTGAGGTGAGCAAGGAAATGTTTACGTTCAGTTTTACTCTACACTGAAAATTTTTCATTTTTTTAAATCCCTATTTTACCCATAATGATTTTTATGTGCAAGTTCAAACAGAAACATAAAATTGTATCTCGTAAAATAAGAAAATTTATTACACGAAAACGATTGGCAGGAGATGGAAGCATTTTACAGAAAGTTGAAGAATTCGTTGCTCAAAGAAAGCCCTTAATTTCACAATACGATATTGTGAACAACTGAAACGCTTAAGAGAGTGGTTTTGCTTCAGAAATGCACTCTGGTCGTGGTCCAAATTTTGAAGGAGAACGATCAATCGAAGGACTGGTTCAATTAATTCCGGCTACTACGCACAGTTGGACGATTTTACCTACCTATATCTGCAGATGGGAAATTACTACCGAACCTTCTTGTTGTTTTAAAAAAAAACCTACAGGAGAATTAGGCCCTAGAGTTGCGGCTTCTATGTTTGAACCGGCTAATACTTATATTCAAACATCAAAGTGTGGAAAACTAAAAAAAGATCTATTCCAATCATGGCTGACAGAAGTCCTTTTTCCCAATATTGGAAGTCGTTCTCTTCTTCTGATAGATTCATGGAAAGGACACTCCCATAATATTCTCCCATCTTTGGCACCACTAACCAAATAATTAAGGGTTTGAACAATATACCTGACGGAATTACTGGTTTCATGCAACCTATTGATGTTCATTTTATTCGTTAATGAAAAAGTTTTATTCGACAATTTTCAGACATAGTTCTTCTCTACAATGAAGATATAAATCTTCAAGCTTTAGATAGAATATCGAAACTGCAATTACTAGTTCACAATCAGTTTTTTCTCCACGATTTACTGAAATGAATGGATATCCCTGGCATAAATGTGGATACATAGATACGAGAGCTGAATCATTTATAACGCCTTCAGCTTACTACCTTAATGGCCAATCCACAGACGCCGATGCCATATTTGTGGTGAAATAGCGATACTTACATGTGCATGGTGTAAAAAATATTTCTTTTTAGTTTGTAAAAAGATACAAACTTCGAAAGTTTAAAACGCAAATGCCCAGTTCTTCAAATTTAAATACTAAAATCGATTTTTTTCACAAAGCCCCCGATGGCCGATTTTGCTTCTAAGCTTAAAATACTCATGGGATTCCTAGGAATCAAACCCACCAAGAATCCCCAGGTTGGCAGACTTTCGATCAAGACTCATTCAAGCACACCGTGCGAAACTGTGTAAAATTCATGTAGAAATTACATGCAGAATTTTTCCACCTAGGTATTAGCATAAGAAAAGTAATTTTGTTGGTATTTTTTTCTAATTGGGAATAAAGCTTCATTGAAGTGCTATATTACATGATATTGACAAATGAATTATGCTTCAAGATGACTAATGATAGAGATAACTAATCAAGGGAAGAGAAGATGATGACTAGTTAAATATAATTTGGACGATAAAACAAATCAAAGTTGCGTAATACTTCACGGAGAAGAAAAAGAATCACGCAAAAAGAACAAATATTATACAATTCACAGTGTCTTCAACACTAACGGTCATTTGGCAGAAATAAGATAACAGCTTGTATATAAACCCGGCATCTATTTTGCTCGCTATCAGTAGTGTTCGGGATATTTTTGAAGAAACTGGCTCCATTATTTTTGGATAATGAGGATCACTATCGCTCTTCTCCTTATAACCTCAACAGCTTTCTTCCCTCCAGTTGGTATGTGGAACACAGCAGATACTTAATTAATTGACAAAAAATTTTCAAATGATTTTTCTAGTAGGAAGTATAGAGCAAGAAAGCGCGCGAGACATAATTTTTTCCCTTACGTAATTTTAGTATAACATTTTATTGCAATTTTTACCATACTTTTACAATATGAGTGTATGGTAAAATCAAAACCACGTATATTAAAAGAACGGATGAAATGGGAAATCCTCCGTATTATTCATGTCTGCGATTGTGATATAACTATAAGAACATGGTGACAAAGGTCCCCAACCCTTAGTGAAAATAATTCGACTTGGCTAAGTCTTCAATTACCCACAATCAAAACATAGCCAAGCCCAAGAAGCAGCAGTAATCCGCTTTGAATTTTACAGAATGTTCATATTATGTATCTGGATTGTATTTATTTTTTATGTGATAATAAGTTTGCTTATCTGCAATAACCAGATTCTTCGGATGGCAAATCTAAAAATGTTTTCCATTTTTTCCAATCTCCGGCAGTCCACTACATACTTATGGAAAATAACAGTTTTAGTCTTTTTACGGAAAATTGTATGTGCTTATTGTTGTTTAGACTGACAGGTCCCGAATTTTGAATGAGCAAATCATTTATTACAAAATTAAAAATTTTATCGGTTGTACAATGTTAACCCTTAGAATATGTGAACTATTTGGTCCCAACCTAGCTACCTCATTCATGGAAAGGGCTGGCCCTGTCGGTTGGGTCCACAATTTATAGACGTTAGAGTATAATGGACAATGAACTTTACAATCGAAAACTTTTGTCATTGTGAGCGTAGTAAATTTTGAGCCATAAATTGTTGATATCATTTTCTTTAGGAGAAATTCAGTATATTTATCAAAATCAAGATTATAAGTCTCGCCCACTGGCCGCCAGTGAGCCATAGCCGTTTTTAAGACAAACTCTAGACGAACCAAGGCCAACTCAAGAAGAAATATTTTTTTTTGGAACGGCTTCCAGACGAATATTTTTATTACCTTAATTAAATATTTAGACAGTATGAAGATTCGAAACCATTAAATGTTGAAACAAAAAATGATACGTGCAGATATGTGCTAATGTGAATGTGGAAAACAATAAGAATTCGTAAAGTTGAAGATCCAACAACTCATTTTTTCGCGTTATTCTTGCAGCATGTCAATTAGGGAATCATAAATATCGATGGCTTGACCCTTGATTTTGGAAGATCTACACAGAAAAGTAGAGGAAGTCCAAGGACCAAGCGTGAAGCGTGAGATTCAAAAAGCGCGCGCTCTAGCCGAGCTCATACTTGCGCGCCGCATGCGTGCCGGGCAGATTTTTTTTTCATGTCAGGTCCGAACAACACTTCGTCTCCATTTGAGTCATACGAGCACTGAAATGAAGACGGAGTCCTTCGACCACAAATTGAAAAAAAAATACAAACCAAATCTATTTTACGGAAACAAACATCACGTGCACCATTTCATATTAACAATAATCGACAAAAGGTTCAAAAATTGATTAGTAACTGAAATCACTAAAGAAGTAGTAAAAATCATCACAAACTGACTTAGATAACGTTTAGTTATCACGGTCGGGCGTCCGTTCGACCGTCCGTTGTATTTTTTTTGTTTGAGGAGAGGAAGTAAGGGAAGGTGAATGTAGGAGAGGGAAAGTATGAGAGGGGAAGGTTCAAACGACTCAGTTAAACTTTTTTTTTTGGAAAAAAATGTTAAAAAATTGTTATTTCTCTATTCGAAATAAAATTCTTCAAATTTGATTGGGATTCTATTAAGACTTAAATAACGTCTTAAAAGGCTACGAAACCGATTTTTGTTGGCATACGGCAGCTAATTTGAATAATTTTGTCATTATTATTATATGTACCATGAAACCAAACCCCCTTCGGGGTAAACTTTGGTAAAAAATTCAACTAATTGGTTGAAATTTGAATTGCTCTGAACAAAATTCATTTTTCTGTTCAAAGAATGTTCCCTTTGGTTGAATATTTAACTATTTTCTTGAAAATTCGTTTTGCTTCAGGTTGAAAATCAATTTTTCCAATTTAAAATTCAACTAATCCATTTTTCGTTGTAAATTTATTTGGAATCGCCGTCCATTTAACGTGCGTGGATTTTTTCAACCCCATTTTTCTCGAAAAATAGTTGAAAAGCGCATCTTATTACTACTAATATTATTATTACTACATGTCTTACTACGCAATGGATAGAATTATATAGTAGGTTTGTTTACTTATAATATAAAATTGTGGAATAAAATTGATATCAGTGACATCAACTTTAATGAATCTACTAACTGAATGTTTTCCTTCTAACTTACTCTAATGAAAAGTAAATATCTCTGAAGCATCAGTTCCACATCTACAATCTATGAAATAACGTCTTTAGAATATATTATATGATTTGATAACCAAATTATTCATCAATACATTGATCAGTTTTCCCTCTACATGCTTGGAAAAAATAAAAGTCGTTTATACTCTGGCCCCGACATTGTGCAAAATCAACTTTATATGGGCGCATTATTTCTGTCTTAATTTGTTCAAATTTGTCCAACCAACTTCAACCCCTAAAAACTGCCCCCTGCCGGGCTAGTGAAATATCTCGCTAGCTTCAACGTCGTATAAAATCAACTTCATATGAGCGCATTATCTTAGTTTTCATTTGTTCAAATTCGTACAGCCAACTTAAATCCTAAAAACTACCCCCTGGGAGGCAAGCCTCTGTGAGGCAAACCTTTTTGTGGCCAGAAAATGTTATGAATGGAAATAATCAATAAGATCAACTTCAGAAAACTCTAGGTTAAGTTCACAAGCCCACTTCTTTTAATGTTTTCGTTAAAAGAACTGAAGTTGGATTCTAAGGATTACTGAATATTATTGTTGGATTTGAAACTTAACCTGGAGTTTTGTAAAGGAGACCTAATTGATTATTTTCACTTAAAAAACTTTGAGACCTTCGAATGATTTCGTAAAAACAACTAGGAGTGGATCCTAAGGGTTGTTGAATATTGTTGATAGATTCAAAACATAACCTGCTGTTTTGTGAAGGTGACCTTAGTGATTATTTCTATTTAAATATTGTTTGGCTTTATTATTTGGGGAATTTTCGGAATGTTTTCGTTAAAACAAATGGGGATGGACTACAAGCGTTGCAGAATATCATTCTTGGATTCAAAACTTAATCTGGAGTTATTCGAAGGTGACCTGAGTGATTATGTTCACTTAGAAAATTTTCTGGCTTCTTTACTTGCAGACCTTCAGAATGTTTTTGTTCAAACAGCCAGGGGTGGATTCTAAGGGTATTGAGTATTATTGTTGGACTTAAAACTTAGCCTGGAGTTTCGTGAGTGTAATCTGATCAATTGTTTCCACTTGAAAACTTTTCTGGCTTCTTTACCTGCAGACCTTCGCAATGTTTTCGTTGGAAGAATTAGGGGTGGTTTCTTAGGATTGTTGAATATTATTTTTGGATTTAAAACTTAACCTGGAATTTTGTCATGGTGACCTGAGTGACTATTTCTAATTTGAAAATTTGCTGGCTTTTTTGCCTGCAGACCTGTGGCATGTTTTCGTTAAAACAACTACGGATGGATTATATGGGTTGTTAAATATTATTGTTGGATTTAAAGCTGAACTGGAGTTCTGTGATAAATTCCTGATTAATTATCTCTACATAAAAACTGTTCTTGCTTTTTTGCTGGCAGAGCTTTAGAATGTTCTTGATAAAACATCTAGGGGTGTATTCTAAGAATTGCAGGGCGAAATGCTATATGATACAGACGGGATACTAGATGCTTTGAAAGACTCTTTTAAAGAATTATTTGGAGATGAAACTATAGAGAACCAGAACTGCGACATAGAACATGATCCGTTAGGAAACTCAATTGAGGAAGTATATGTCACAGAGGTTAGGGATATAATTAAGAACTTAAAAAACGTTAAGGCTGCTGATGTAGCTAGTACTAACACACAAAGTGGATTTATGCCATGAAGATCATCTGTGGATCAAATATTTAGCTTAATACACTTCACAGAAAGAAGTTTCCTGTGCATTTGTTGACCTAGGAAAAGCATTTGACGAGGTGAACAGGAGTAAACTTTGGGAAGTCCTGAAAGAGTGCGGAGGTAATGGCTGGCTCCTACAGGTAATCAAGACAATATATACTGGTAGCGAAGCGAGCATAGGGGTTAATGGAAAACTGTGACTGGTTCGATATTATGCAAGGTGTTAGACAAGAATGCGGTATGTCCTCATGGCTATTTATTACATTCAGGGACAAGTGTCTAAGAAAGGCCCTCTCCAACGCAGAAGATGTGGATCTCGAAACAGTAAGGGTACGTGGGTTAGCGTTCGCAGATGATGAGGTTGTTATGGCAGAATCAATCGAAGACTTGCAAAGAATTTGGAAAAAACTGAATACAAGCATGGAGAGCATGGACCTCAAAATTAACGTAAATAAAACAAAAATTATAGTGTTTGATGGAAAGAGTGAGAAAACAATATGCAACATTGACTCAAATGATGAGAGGATAGAACAATAGTACAAATTCATTTTCAACGAGTTAAATTCAACCGAAAAAGACGAGTCTTGCACAAAATGTTAGAATCCACAAGCAGAAAGATGAATTTTCAACGAATAAGATTAATTAAAAAAAATGAATTTTCAACCAACTTGTTCAATGTAAAGCCGAAAATATGAATTACCCACAAAGCAGTTAAATTGTCAACCATTAAATATATTATTTCGTTCACCAAAAAAGTTAATTTACAACAAAAAAGTAAAATTTTCAACTAAAATGGTGAATTTTCAACAAAACAATGCATTTTTCACCAAGTAGTTTAGCTCTTAGGGCCAAAAACTGATTTTGACATGACTTCCACGCATAGTAATTTTCTTTCCAGATATTGTGGCCAATCGTTACGTTTCCTCTTTATTCACGATGACAATGATTGATCACCAACTTATCGATATACAGACGTCATCTGAATGTTATAATATTACTATCATATATCTTTAATCACGAAATTCAATCCAAAAATTTGTAGTTAAATCTATCGCAACTATTCAAAAAAGAATTATTTTTTAATAAGGAAACACTGCAAATCTTAACAACTTCGCGTTTATATACCTTACTCATCCTATTTGTTAGTACTTTTATTTGTCAGTATTCTTTGATATGAGCATATTTATAGGAGGTGACCCGTCATTGGAGGGGGGCTGACATTTTCCGTCCCCCATAATACTGTCAATTTATTACAGTAAGCATCAAATTGCTTAGTAAACACCTGTTTACACAAAAATCTGTTTAACTTTTGTTTTTCAGCGATTCGCAGATTTGAAAATACCTTATGTAAGAAATGGTTTTGACCACGTACCATAATACCATACATACTTTTTTTTAATCGTTAAAAAAACTCCGCCCCCTCCTGAAAAAATACTTCACATAATTTATGCACGACCTTCAATCTGTTCAATACATTATCATATGACACAACCAATATGAAAATTTGCTGTCTCATCACACCTTATGCATTTCTATTGTATTTTTGCAGAATTAAGTTCAGGATCAGGTTCAGGATCAGGTTCAGGATCAAGTTCACGATCAGGTTCACGATCACGTTCAGGATCACGTTCAGCATCACGTTCAGGATCAAGCAATTTGCCATTAGTACCGATACCGTTACGTACACCTCCGTACCCTCTTGACGTAGTTGTACATGCCATGGAAGGACTCGAAATTCCTGATGGTCATGAAATAAGATACGGCGATAAAATACTTGCCACATACCAATGGGATGGCGCAGTATGGATTACTGTTCCATTCATGTACACAGATGCGGCTGGAGTAAAACACTTTTGTATAATGGAGCTAGTACAGCACATAGATCCAGATACCCAAATGCAGAATTGGTACTACGGGCCACATATCCTTACCCCTTATTTGTGGGAAGCTTATTTGACTACCTACTCTCATGAAACCAAGGTAGGTACACTTATAAAAACTAGAGTTCTATTTTTTACAGTGTCATAGTTTGCGTGTCCTGTTTTTGAATAGGATAACTTCATACAGTTGTTTGAAATGTAAAAAAATCGACTCTGGGACCCAGTGGTGTGTAAGTTACTTTTTAAAATGAACTAAATCGGGATAGAAAGTCCTAGCACTTGAGAAAAGGTAGCTCTATCTTAGTGGAAAAAATCACATTGAGTTCGCATTAAACAAAGCTGATTCAAAATCTTCTAACCTGTTCAAAGACGTTTTTCGTATCTCGATGGAAGTTTTGTTGTTGTTGTAGGTGTAAAAAATGCGGGAAAAATCGCTGTTGACCATGTCTACTTAGATTTTAAAGATCAACTTTTAGCTCATCCTAAAGTATCAAAAATGTCCGGGAAAGTAAGCAAAAATTCAGTTGGATTACTTCTCTATTTATGAATACAGCCCAACTTTGGAAATTGAAAAACATTAAAAATTGTAGTCGCCAGAATTAATAATACTATGTATAAGAAATTATCTCCGTCTTGAATGGAGATATCGAGAAGATTGAATGTTTAAAAGAAAGAGCTCACTGTACTGATATAGCTCGGATCATTAAAAATTCGAGAAATCCTTCCGCTTTTTTCCACAAAGCTTATGAATTGAATGGAAAATTCCAAACAGTGCCTGATGTATTTTTAAAATTGAATTTGAAAAGCAGCAGATTTTCCGTGAATAATGAATCTCTAAAGTGCATAATATTTAAAAATGTAGATAAATGGAATTATGTATGTAATAGTCTTTAGATTCCTGATGATTTTTGTGAAAAAATTAAGCTAGGGTTTACCATTCTTTAACCGATTTCAAAGTTCTTTTTGTATCGATTCTAATTCTAAGTCTTAATTAAATATTACTTTGACATATGTTTCGACGAAGGTTTTACGGAATAAAATATCTTGTGAATATTATGGGGCCTTGTGAATCCTTAAGAAAGCATTTGTTCTCATTGAGTTGTTTTTAAAAATAAATGAAATCATCACTAGATGATCACGTGGAAAGAACAAGGTTTAAATACTGAAAAATAGTAAAATATTGCATTTTTTAATTAAGTTTCTTTGCACAATTGTCAAATGTTATCGATTCAGAGGAAGAAGTTATTGTTAATAATTGGCTTTTAATTACGCGAAAAAGAAACGGAATTTTATTTATAAATTCATAACATGATGATAATTGACTTGAATATTTTTTTTAACAATAAAAATGGTTCTTTGTCATCGAAATATCCTTAAAAATTTAGAAGTTAGTTATTTACAATTGTTGCGTCGAAAGAAGAAAGTTTATACCAAAAATAGGCAAATAGTGAGGTAAAAATTAATGCAAATTAACAAACGTTATTGTTTAAATAATTGATTATTGTTTATCATTATTTTTTCCTATAGTAGTGCTAGATAGTTGTAATTTTATGTGAAATTTTCAACTTTTTGTCCACTTTGTACTTAGAACGAAGTAATAATTGATAATATCTAACAAACTCAATTGCTTGAATAAATTATTATTGTTTATAACTATTTTCTCCCTTATAATTGCTAGAAAGTTCCGATTTTTTTCTAAAATTTTTAACTTTTTGTTCACTTTTCACTTTTTATAGTAATAATTAACGCAAGTTCAAAAATTCTAAAATGAAACAGATATTTGAAATATATTTAGAATTTTCTAAATGGATCCAATTGGGGATTTTTCAGGAAACCTCCAGGGAAGAAGGAGGGTATGATATTAAAATGTGTGCAACATAAATTTTTCTTTCACGCTTTGCAATAAACCTCTTGTTGTAATTAAAAACAAAACTTTCACGTGTCACTTACCGACAGTCCTCCCGCACCTGCTCTTAATTATTCCATTTTTTGTTTTTGTTCCTTGTGTAGGATGGCTTTTTCATTTAAATTATTTTTTTTAAACAACAACTATGTTTGTTAGCTTGCATTATTTAATACTTTACTAAGTAAAAAGTGGGTAAAAGTTAAAAACTTCAGAAGAAACCGCAACAATCAAGCATTATTCAAATTAAATATTACTAACAATGATAATAAATTATTAGGTGATTAGTTTTGTCAACTTTAATTAATTATTTACCTCACTCTAACTGGAAATTGAATAAAAAATGGACATTTTTTTTTAAAACAGCGACTTTCTAATTCTATTTTAAGAGAGAACTGCTAAAAAGGATAATAAATTGTTTAAACAATGTACTAAAACATATAATTATCAGTATCAAGTAGTATTTGATGGTTTCATAAAAAAATTGTGAGAGCATCATAATTAGCGCTAGAAACTCGCGAAAATCAATTTTTCACTTATGGGTTTTTTTTGGGACCCTATTAAACAGACTTATGGAGGTGATGTACAAAAAGTAATATTTTATTTGTATTCGGTAGCTAGATGTGAAGAGAAATGTTGAGTTCCAACTCGATTAATCTAATATGTATTGAAGATTCAGAATAAAATTTACAAAAACTTATTTTTTCCTTATGGAAGGTATGCGTTAAACTCCATGGGGCTTAAGCCAGCTCTAAATGTCACTTTCTTCAAAACAAAACAAAATTCAATAATTTTTTCGTGGGTTCGAACAAATTTCCGAGCGATATGCATGAAAATTCGAAAAAAAAATTTGGACCATTCGAATGGGGACTTACAGATTACAAATAATTTTCTTTTACATTATTATTTTTGGGTTTGAAAAATGTGTTTATCCTGAAACTGCTTCTTGTCAAGGTAGGAATGACATTTAACCACAAAAATAATTAAAAAGTTAACAATATCTTTGGATATCTAATATGTATAATAAATATATACTCATAATCTCCAAGAATCATAAATAAATATTGAAGCAAATCCCTTGATATCTTCAAAATAGCGTGAAATTTGATTGAAATCCATGAAAATACTTAGGCATCTCTTGAAATCTGTTAAAAACCATCAAAAACATTGACAATATATGATATAATTAGAAATAACTTAAATTTATTCATGAAAGCTCTCCAGAAACTGCTTGATATTTATGAAATCACCTTAAATCTTAAAAATAGTTAAATGTCCTATTGAATTCCCTAAATCTTGGGAAATTTTTTGGTATCACGCGAAATCTTTGCGGATCGTTAAAATCCATTTAAATAAGTAGAAATTACTTGAAATCCCTTGAGCATAAATTAAATTAGATTAAGCTTATTCATTAAAGTTCTTTGAAGAAACCGTTCAAATCCACCGAAGTCTTTGAAATCCTTAGAGATCCTAGTAAATTTCTTAAAATCTTTAGAAATCTCAAAAAATTCTTTCTAATACCTAGAATTCATGTTCCTTAATATTGTTAAAATATCTTTAAATTAAATATAAAGCATTGCCTAGAGTTCTCTAGAAATCCTTTAAAATCCTTGGAAATCTTCAGGAGTCGTGAAAATCCATTAAAATAAGTAGAAATCATCATAGAAATCATAAAATGAAAATGTAAAAAGCAATCATCTCGACTCTGGGTAGAGATTTTACGCTCAAATATAGCTCGAAAGAAGCTTCTCGATTTAGCAGTTTCATTTAAAAAAATTGACAAGTCAATAAAATTAATACTTTTGGGGGAAAAAACTTCTGAATAATCACGATCTCAATGACTTTCAATACTGGAAAAGTCGTAATGATAAAACAAAACTTAAACTGACATTTTTTTATTCAAAATTAGAATTTGTGAAGCACATATTGAAGAATACTCACAGAGTTTTTTAATTTTCTGATACAAATTTGTGCACTTGTGAAGGATTCCAACGTCAAGATACTACCATAATTTTACAGCTATAATGTTGAACAATTTTTTTGTCTTTGGCTTCAAATTTTGCAATTTTTCCCGTCGATCACTAAACCTTCCAAGTCAGGCATAAGGACTTTTTTTCTCGAATTCAGTTAAAAGAAACTAGTTATTTTTTTATCAATGTTGGGATCCTACTAATGATCTCATTTTACTTTGTTTCTAAGACATTTTTCTAAGTCTTATTTTAATACCTGAAACAAGCCCTGAAATAATACTTTTTTTTACAGATTTTTTGGATAGCTGGAAGTGCTCATGACACTATAGTAAGGTACCGAGAAGGTCTACGGCAACAGCAACAGGTGGACGAGATGCAACAACTGTTCGGACGGATGGGTCAACTCACAATTACTCCACATACAACAGATGATTCTGAATCGGATTCTGATTCTAGTGTTAGTTCTGATTCTAGCATAAGTTCTGGTAGTTCCAGTTCTTCTAGTACGCACCAACGTACACCAAGGCCTTTTAGAAGAGGAAGAAGAGGCTCATAATGTTAAACTATGGTATACAGTATGACAGTGTCTTCTAGGGTGATACAAACAGTCGACGATGTAACATCAAAGTAGAATTCATTTTGTACACACACGATGTAGAATAAAAAAGAGGGTGAAATTATTCTTGTTGATACTGTAACATTATAGTATATCTTTGGTATACATTTGTGCAATGGAATATATGAAACATAAAATGGAATATATTTTTTTACCAGCCATAAGCAGATAAGTTATAGTTTTTAAGAAGAAATTTAGAAACACAAAATTATCAAGTCAATCTGTGCAAAAATTCTATTTTTGAACCAAATGAATCAGAAACATTATGAATCCAAAAATCAGTTATTTTGAAAAAACATATTCGAATAGCTCAATATATGAGAAAAGAATTGCATAGGTAGGCCTCAAAATATGTTTCCAAGCAACGTTTGAATATTTTAAGTAACGGATAGAAATAAGATTATAATTAATCAGAAACTTTATTTCATTGATTAATTTTATATATTATTCATTATGAATAAAAATAAATTTTTTTTCTCTTATTCAACTATTCAGTGAGCTTCACAGTATGTAACAAAAAAACAAATTTTCGGTGTTGTATAAATTATTCTTGATATTTCTGAAATCATTAATCTTTAATTAATAAATTCAAAAAATCTGTAAAATTACAAAAATGCAAATGCAACTTAGAGATGAAAACTATTAAATAGATTGATTTATTGAGTAGGGGAGAGTGGGGAGTTGTGGGCCACGCTTTGTTTTCAAGACATAACATCTCTGAACATCGATAAATTGTCAATGTATGAACTGTTATTTGTAGTAAACTTGTCAATACATCAACTGGAGACCACAATTGATCAAATTCGTTAATGCGCGAGAAATATTTAGAATGACGTAAATCTTATAAGAATCGATATTTGTGATTTTGGTGGGGAGTTGTGGGCCATGACAAAAAATAAAATAAAATGGCATATTCCAGTAGTTTATGTTTATTAAAGTTGCAGTAAATAAAAATTAATGATTTTAAAAAGATTAAAAAAAATTATTCTGATTCACAATGTATGCAAGTGTAATATCCGGTCCTCATGTTGGCACATTTCAAGTGCGCAGCACGATCGCACATGTTGCAGTGAACTGTGTTGTTCCGATTTAAAATTTTTGGCATTGTGCCCTTGCACATAATGCAAAAGTCTTTTCAGAACAAGAGAAAAGAAGTTTCACTTAAAAAATTGAAATACGCATTAAGAACGCTTGGCCGACGACTCCCCACTAATGGTGGACCACAAATCCCCACAGCCGACATTTACGAAATGACCAAATTGCGATACACAGAATGAATGTTTTACCGAAATTGTTTGATTGAATTTAAAGCCAATTGCTCAAGGAATATTTTGCAATAACGTGCCTTTGAAATCTGCTGTAGAACGGGACTTCGAATATCAACCACTTGAGTTGTACAAAAACTTTTATTTTGATTTCTTTAATCAACAATGTCAAAATACTAACTACGCGTGTTGAGACTATGAGTCGAGTTCACAAAGTTAGCTCACACAAAGAGAGTCTTTTGGCAGTGGTTAAAGCAGTCCTACCACCCACAACATGGCGGAGGTTAAGGTGGCCCACGACTCCTTATGGACCACAACTCCCCACCGTCCCCTACTATGTCACTGGGATAATCGCGTTTTCAAAAATGGGGAAAATATTTCAAGGACCAGTTTCAGAGTCTCTTGTCTAGGAAGGGGTGTCCAATTAAGAAGTATGTGCAAAATAAAACATTACTAAAAATCACGTTAGATCATAAAGTGAAGCTAAATTTTAACTTTGGAATTGCAATAAATGGAGAAATAAAAAATTGAACTAAATTTTATGAATTTTCAAACAAAATTTTCATTTAATTTGATAAATTTGAATTTCGAAATTTAAAGTAATTAAAAAAAAAAACATTTTTTTCACTTCAAATAAAAGTATCTTGTTAAAAGTTTATTTTTCTTTTCTTATCATCCATTAACATGTGTATGGTGACAGTGACTACAAAAATTGGTGTTGTGCCCTTATGAGACTTCTGAAGGATTAATAGAATTAAAAAATTAAAAAAATTTTTTTTTCCCTTTCACAATGGAATATGGGACGATAATAGCAGAAGGATGAGTCTTTTTTCTCCTTTATTGTTTTATACTTGTGTGAACCAGAATTTTCTTAGAAATTGTAACATTTCATCATGAAATTCGCGGAAATTGACAGATAGTGGGGCTCAGGCATTGATGTGAATGACAGTCCTCTTAAAAAGATCAAATCTTTCTACGCGTTAAGTAGAAAACTAAATCAAACTGAATCTCAGAAAGGCTGCGTCTAGTCATCCCGAATTTCGGGACGACTAGCCGCAAATCAAGATAAATGCTAGTCATCCCGAAATTCGGGACGACTAGTCTACTTCTACCATTTGGCTAGTCATCCCGAAATTCGGGACGACTAGCCTATTTCTAGCATTTGGCTCGTCATCCCGAAAATAATGCACTTTATTAATTCTACTGTTTTTAACTAGACCAAAATTAACAAAATTGACAATCCTATTTTCTCCATTCGGCTAGTCGTCCCAAAAATAATGCATTTTAGGAAATTTCTCGTTTTAAATAGACAAAAATCACAAAAAATTTTAATGACCCCGAAATTCGGGACGACTAGCCTATTTTCAACATTTGTCTAGTCGGCCTGAAAATAATGCACTTAATTAATTTCACTGCTTTCAACTAGACCAAAATTACTGAAAATGACTAGACTATTTTCACTATTTGGCTAGTTGTGCCGAAAAAATGCTAATACTGTAATTATGGGCAAGATTACGATATCCGTGGTGCCTTTCCGCCCCCACGAGGCGTTGGAAAAGGGGTAGGGGGTGTTACTTACATTATTTTTATGACCTGTCACAAGGGTGCCTTTCCGCCCCCACGAGGCGTTAGAAAAGGGGTAGGGGTGTTACTTACATTATTTTTATGACCTGTCACAAGGGTGCCTTCCCGCCCCCACGAGGCGTTGGAACAGCGGTAGGGGTGTTACCTTACATTATTTCCGTGACTAGTCACACGGGTGCCTTCCCGCCCCCACGAGGCGTTGAAAAAGGGGTAGGGGTGTTACTTACATTATTTTTATGACCTATCACAAGGGTGCCTTCCCGCCCCCAC
>CAKNXH010038735.1:0-11682 GCA_932178445.1 Andricus quercusramuli | reverse complement strand
AATTAAAACCCTCCTATCTTTAAAATTATTAACTTTAGAGAGATAGTAACCATTATGAAAATTGTTCGTTGTAACTCATATTTTCGATTTTACCAAAACTTTGTTCAAATAAAACAATATTACTCAGCACAGAAGGGAGATTAATTTTTGTCCATTATTTTACATATTATCGCTTTTTTTGCAAAAACTATTGATTTCATCGAATAAGCGTCAGGAGAACATTTATTCCTCTCCTTTCCGTCTACAAAAATGCAGAAAAAAATTTTTCAAAATATTAAACGGTAATGTAATAATTAATTGATTATGAAAATGTAATTAATCGCTTATATCTCGAGAATGCCATAAATGCCAGAGGGGTATCACGCAGATTCGGAATCAGGAGATCATTCTGAACAAGAATCATTAACAATATTGCATGTCAAACGCGAATCCGACGGAAGTGGGTATGGCGTCCGGACTAGCCAGCTTTCTTTGTCTTCCATTCCTCTCCTACATCCTTCCCATACATGTTTCGCTTTCTTTTTCCAATGCTTGCCTTCCGTTACCTCGTTTCTCAATCTCAATCTTGCGATTCTGGTCAATCTCTATCTCCCCATCCCTTATATTTTGATTCCTCAATCATCCTCCATCTTTCTACCAATTGTCTTTCCCTCTCCCTTTTTTTCCAATTCTTCACAGTTTACTCTAGTCCCGTCTTCTATATCTCTAGCATTAAAGAACTCCCTCCTTTCTTCTTCACATCTCGTTAATTCTATCGACCTCCCTCTCCTCTCCTCTACCATCATCAACAACTTTCTTGCTAAATCCCCTCCCTTTCCCTTCCTTAGCTTCGTCTCTTTCCATGCCCTCTTTCCCGCTCTAGTACTTAATTTATAACTTCCCTATCCTATTAAGTCCAAGAACTTTTAAGTCCACGAACCAGGTGCCTTTCCATCTTTCATTATCCCTACTACCTTGACTATTTTCTCGCTTGTAAAGTCCTCCTCCTCATATGTTTCCTTGCCGTATTTTCCTCCTTTCCTAACATTCCCCTCTACCCCTCCTAGCAATTCCATCAAATATTTTTTTCTATTCCACCATCTCAATATTTCATTTTATTCTTTTCCTTCTTCTCTTTTTTTACCACCTTCCAAACTTCTTCATCCGCCATAGTCTTCTCCGCCTCTTTCTCAAACCTTTTATTTTTCTCCTCTTTTTTGACCACACAACGCAGTATACTCCTTTTTTCTCCTATATGACAAATTCAAATTTAAAATTTTAATTTGTCACTCTAATACACTTTTTATTTCTCCTATCATTATTTCCACCTCCACGTTTACATTTCCTTCTTCTTTTCTTTACCTTCCATTGACCAATCCCCTATTCTGCCTTTTTTACTTTTGCTTCTTTTTAGGCCATATTGTTACTATTATTTTCTCCCTCTAGTATCACTATTATAGGAAAGTGATCCGAATCTATATAATTCCCGACCTATAGTTTCTTGACCCTTTCTCTTAGCTAGTCGTCCACATCAACATAATCAATTACCGTTCCCCTTTTTCCTCCTGAACGTGTACATTCCCCATCCTCACCCCCCTCCATATTTCCGTTTAGGATGAACCATCCTATTTGCTCTAGGCTCTTTAACCATTTCTTTCCCTCCCCATTTAGTATCTTGTCTTTGGAGTTTCTCCCTCGCTCTCCACCCCATTCCCTTCCTTCTCTATCGTCTGTTCTCGCATTAAAATCTCCTAATATAAGCCTAATCTCTTGTTTATTTTCTTCCATCAGTTCTCTCATTTTCTCTGATTTCTCCTGCATATCACCGTTCACATAAACCCCCAATGTCTTCCACCTCTCTCCTTCCATATTTATCTCTTCTACTATTAATCCTTTTTTTGTTCTTTCATCTCTTTCTTATCTTTCTCTGTTAGACATTCGTTCCTTATTACTATAACCGTTCCTCCCATTGCTCCGCCTTTTTTATCCTTCCTCTAGCTAACTTTTTATCTAGCCACGTCTCTATCATTACTACTATATCGCATTGTGTCAAATTTCCCATAAACACCCTATCCGTTATGTACAAGCCTGCTATATTCCAGTAGCATATCCTCCAATCTTCCCTACCTTCTTTTCTCGTCTATTTTCGTTTCCTAATATTTCTTATTTCTATATCTTCCGTTCCTTTCTGTCCTATTTTCCGGACCCCTCATTTTTTACTAATTCTTCCTTGTCCTCATCCCTAACCCACCACACGCCTTTCATCATTTTTAGTACTTCTTCCACTCCTTCCTTTAACTCCTTCCCCTCTTATCAAAAAGAATTACTTTTTAACCAAATTGTTGAATTTTCAACCAAATAATAAAATTAACTTTAAATTCGGTTTATCGAAAATTCCCTGACTCTGTCAGATTTTCTCTAACATTCCCTTACTAGTTTTAAGTTCCCTGAATTTCCCTGACTTTCTGGAATTCCTTTTCGTATAGCAACCCTGAATTATCACCTGTTACTTTTTAAGAAGTGTCGATTCGTATTTTATTTAAATTTCTACAGATTTGGTTAACAGACTCAAAACCAATATCCTTTTGGTTATCTGGATTATCCTTCCCACAAGGATTCGTAACAGGCATGCTTCAGACACACGCCAGAAAATACAATATACCAATTGATCATTTGAAACTTGACTTTTCTCCTTTAAAAGTGATCTTGGATCAAGAAGATATTGAAGCAGTTCACAGACATCAAAATAATAAAGAAGTATGCAACATACGACCATTTTTATTCCAATGAAAATAAATACCTAATTTGAACAATATTAAAACAGGTCGCTACTGCCTATAAAGGGCTCCAAGAACCATCAGATGGCGTTTATATCCATGGACTCTTTATTGATGCTGGAAATTGGGACTTCAAATTTATGATTCTAGTCGATGCAAATAAAGGTAAAAACAAACAGGCACGTTTAAATTATTTACAGGAAAAATGTGTCTACAAGTTATGCTTACTTACAGGTGAAATGAATCCTCCTCTGCCAGTTTTGCACATCCAACCAGTACTGTCGTTACCCGCAAACGATCCTAGATACGTATGTCCTCTCTACAAAACCAGCGTTCGAGCTGGCGTTTTATCAACAACTGGACACAGTACAAATTTCGTTGTAGAAATCCTCCTTCCATCTGCTCGTAAGCAGTCATACTGGATTCTCAAAGGCACAGCTCTTTTGATTCAAATCACAGATTGAAGACAAATTACTAAGTTACGAAAAAACAACTTTACTCAGAATTGTATTCAATGTATAAATCAACTATATAAAGTAATAAAATATTATATATATATTCTCAATGTTAGAGTTCCACACACTTGGTACAAAATATTCGTAATGTCTAATTATTGGTATCAGTTCCACTTATTAAGATTCCTTATAATATTGTCAATAAATTAACGAGTTAATGGCAAGTAATGGTGAAACAAAGCGTGAGTGAATACTGAAGCGTTAATGAAAATAAACGTAGAAGAGAGCTGCCGAGAAGAACTAAAGCTAAGATAATTCTCTCTTTTTTCTTTGGATGACATACGAATGGTATCTGTAATCGTCCTCATCAATGTTCCACATCCCTATCATATATACGGTAAGTATCACTGCCAGCAACAGTCGGTCAATGCTGCAACAAAATATTATTTTCATTTTTGTAATCTGTTTTCAGTTTTAATCAGTTAATTTTAAATTTAATTTTAAATGAGTCAATTGTTAATTTTTTCTGTCATTTTCGTTCATTTTCATTTTTCGATTTTTAAAGATTTTAACAGATTTCTAAAAATTTTTAAAGATTTCTGGTCTGGAACAGATATTGGAAAAGAATTCTGATTCTGATTTGGAGCATCAGATAATTTGTGGTCATAAAAATTACAATTCTGATTTGGAATACCAATTTTATCGATAATTTAATTATAATTCTGAATTTGAACAGTTTTTTTCAATTCCCTTCTTGTAAATCATAATTTACATTATTTTCCAAAATTCCTGTTGAATGTCAAATAATAATTCTTTACAAGAATTCCCTGTCTTAAAGACTAAAATATCATTCTTTACAGAAATTACCTATTCCAAGGTGAAAATTATAATTTTGTACGGAAATTCCCTGTTCCAAGTAACAGTTACATTTATTTTCAAAAATGCCCCATTTCAAGTCAAAATAATATTAATTTACAACATGTTCTACCATAATTCAGAAAACTGCTGCGAAGTACTATGGATGTATTCACCATGGGTGTATCTATTTGTGCTCATTTTATGAGCATTGTGCTTCCTCGTAGGTGACAAATAAACTTGCTTTCTCAAAGAGGGAGGTTTTTCTCTAACAAAAGAAAAAAAATGGATATTTTCAATATTTTTCAAGCTTATGTATGTTTCTGTCTTACTGAAAACCTTATTTTTATAAATTCAGAGAGCCCATCAAAATGTCAATTGATGTATTCTATTACAATGAACCACTTTTTAACTTGAGGTAGTGTTATGTTCCTTATTAGAATAAAATTTCTCTTCATGGAAGCAATGTAACTGTGTTTTTTTTTTAACTTTTCAAGTCGCTATTGATTAATCAAGACTGATCGCCGAAAGTTCGTCAATAGCTCAATCCACGGGTCTCGAAGACGCAAACAATTACATCAAATATAGTACTGTTATATTCCCAATAAAAAAATTCTCTTATAAACAAGGTGAATAATTTTGTTAAAAAATTTAAAAACGATATTGGTAGGTTATGGTATGTCAGGAAAGGTTCTTCAATTGGGCAATCGACGCGTCTCGAAGACGCAAACAAATATATCATATACATTAATGTTGTGTTCCCAATATGAAAACAATTTTCCTCATATCAAGAAGATAAACAATATATTTTCTAAATTTATAGATCGGTATTTCTAGTATTGTCGTATTTTGAATATCAAAAAAGTTTTTTTTATATATATAAACAGAATAATCAATTTTTTTGAGACTTCATAAATCGGTACTGATAGTTCATAAAAGTTTCAACCGTAGGTTGATCGATGCTTCTCGAAGACACGAACAATTAAACTAGATATAGTATTGTTGTATTTTGAATATCAAAAAAGTTTATCCGATACAAACACTTTTTTAAATTTTATTTTCAAGGTCCTAGGGTCGAACTATATCGAAATATGTTAAAATAGTAGATTTGAAAATAAGGTAATTACAAACCTCCCTCTATGAGGAAACAATAAAGCAACGTCCTTTCTCTAAAATTTGAAAGACGGAAGTTTCAAATTCTGGTCAAATTTTATTTACAGAAAAAAAGAATTTTTAAATTGAAGCAAATTCTGATTTTGAACAAGAAATTTTCAAAATCTGACCAATTCCATCTTGGATCAGAGATTGTTTTTGTAAATTCTCTTTTTATAAATCAGAATAAAAATTACTTTCCAAAATTTCTCGTTCAATGTCATAAATTATCTGTTCCGAAGCAAAATTATAATTCTTTGTGGGAATTTTTGTCCATATTTCATTTACTAATTTCCCGTCCAAATTCCGAATTATCATTCTTTAAGAAAATTCCTAACACCAAGTCACAATTAAATTCATTTCCAAAATTCCCTGTTCCAAGTCAGACTTATATTTATTCACGAAATTTTGTATTATAATTCAGAAATATAATAAACTCCTTCTTTTCCAAACTTTGGAAGAGGGAAGTTTTAAATTGTGACGAATTCTGACTCGGAACAGGGAGTTTTTCATTCCCTTAATCTAAATCCAAATTAAAATTATTTTGTTTTAAATACCCGTTCCATGTCAAAAATGCCCTGTTCCAAGTAAAACTACAATTCTTTGTGAAAACTCCTTGTCTTAAAAGTAAAAAATATAATTCTTAACGAAATTTCCTGTTCTAAAGTAAACCTAAAATGAGAGTTCTGATTATTTACGGATATTATCTGTTCTATCTGAGAATTGTAATTATTTTAGAAAATTATGTCCAGAAATGAAAATACTAATTCTCTAGAAAAATTGCCTGTCCCAAAGTCGAAAGTATAATTCTTTCCGTTTCTTGTTCCAGTCAGAAGTATAATTATTATTTTCTAGAGTTCCCAAACCCAATGAGATCGGAAACGAGAAAATTTTAATTGTTAATAATTGTTTAGTATTGAGAAATTATTATATTCTTAACATTTTGCTACCACATTATAATTTGTGAACTTTTTTACATTTTCAAAGAGATAAGAAGAATTAAATTAAAGGCAAAAACTTATTTCGAAGTATTCGTCCAAAAATGTAGAAGCTTTTTATTATTTTTTTAAAGATTTTTGGGAAAATTTTAAATGGTTTCGGTTTTATTTCAAATGAATAATTTTAAGTTTTGAAGATTTCAAAACGTGTGTAAAAAGAATATGGAAGACTTGAAGACAATTTTTATTTTTCAGGATTTAAACAATTTTTAGGTAAACTGAATTTGGCAGGGTGTCAAGAAAATGAAAAAATCATTAGGTTTCTAAAAAAAATTGTAATGATTTTTTATTTTGAAAAATAAATTTAAAGAGAATATTTGAGAAGATTTCAAAACATTTCAAAAGTTATCCTAAAATTTCGAAAAATAGTGTAGAATATTTTAAAGCAAAATGTTTTAATTTGGTAAGATTAAACAATAAAAAAATCGAGTGAATTCAAGGAACATTTATAAGATTTGAAGAGATTAAAAAAGAATTGTAAGCTTTTAAAGATTTAAAAAAATGTAGGTTTTTAAAGATTTCGAACAAAAACTTTAGAAGCTCTATAAGAATTTTTAAAGGTTTCAAGAGAACAAACAAATTTTCTTAGAATTTCTGAGAAAATTTCGAAGATTGCAAGTCAATTTATTCACACTTTTGATGATTTTTCAAAATTATAAGAAAAATTCGAGTCAGTTAAAAATATTTTGAAGAATTTAAGAAATTTTGAATGGATTAAAAATATTTTAAAACTTATAAAAATTTCCAAAAATTCATCAAATAGTTTTTGATTTCTTCCAAACTTCTAAGAGACCTAAATATCTTCTAAACATACTCGAATTTTTCCTAATATTTTGTGAGATCCTGTAAGCTAAAAAAATGTCTTTAAAATCTTCTACATTCTTTTTCGACACACCTCAAATATTCACAAAACTTTTTTGATTTTCTCAAGAATCTTATAAGAATTATGTTTATATAAATGTTAAAACAAACTGATAGTAAATCTCGTCCTGTCATTAATTTTAATATTTGTATGGCTAAACAAAATATTTAAAAAGAATTCAGTGTTACACCAAAATATTGTTTTATTTATTTTTAGACAATACTTCATCTTGAAAAACCTTTTTTTTTATTCAAAAAACGTATATTATGCTTTTAAACATAATACAAAAAATGTTACTAACTAGGTGGGGGGGGGGCCCGAAGACACCAGGCCGGCTTATACAGTGGCGGCGCGGGGGGGGGGGGGGTGAAAAGGTCGAAAATGACGTTACGTTTTTGAAAGAAAACAATTTATAAGAATAAGCCTAATAGTTTAATCAAATAACAGAATGTTATTCCATTCATTTCCATTCGAAGCTTCTACATTTTTAATGAAATCATTTTGAACATGAAACATTCTGAAAACTAAATATGTATTAAATACGAAAAATATTCATTTCACTGAAGTCAATTTTCAAACTTTTAAAATAAAATATAAAAATTACATTTTATTAACAATTAACACGTAATTTATTTATTTAAATTAGTTGAAACGATTTGCTTTGAAACGCAAAGGATACTATTAAATGTTTATATTAAATACTTGATGGTATTTTGTCATATTTTGAATTTTCCCGCCCTAATGTTTGAAACTTTGAAGACTTTGAAACGTTTCCAAATTTTCACGAAACTTTACAGTTTACAGCCCTAGTCTAGTTAGATTTGGCAGCTGAACGGAAGCTGGAAGCAATTTGACTTCATTTTTTGTTCTTACCACGTTGGTACCCCTGTGGGAATTTAAAATATTAATTAGGTTCATTTCCCATCAAATTAGCGTCCTCATGCAATGTTACCTCCTTAAAAACAATGTTTTTTAAGGAAATTAGGCGATGCGTATTTTTGCGATTTGTGAAAACAATTTTTTCACGAAGTTATGCGTGTTTGCATTTTTTGCTTTGTTTATCAAAAAAATCCCAATTTTTTCTTTAAACTTATATGACTTTTGACCTGATTAAAATTTTTAAATTTATACAGATTATACAGATACGAAATATTGTTTAAAAAAGAGTTTGTACAGTTAAAAAAGTTCTACAAAAAGTTATTTTACTCATTTTTATCTTGCACCATTTCCGAGAAAAATAAAAAAAATTAAATTTTCCGAAAGAAAAAAATTCCCTTGACCACAAAACTGGTTTAGCCCCCATCATAATTAAAGAATATCTTTATATATAAATAGAAATTTGTGAAAAATATTTTTAAAAAATGAAAAAGGTGGGGATTTCCCCCTTTCGCAGAAATTGCCAATGTTTCTAGTTTTTCAACTTGTTTTTCAAATTTTATATATAAATGAACAATTGAAATTCGAAAATGTCTTCATTCATTTTTTTCATAATTCTGTGATAGTTTAAAGTCTCTATGCAAATTTAGATTCACAATAATAGGTAAAACTCGAAGAATAAATTTGAATGCCAAACGACAAGTGCTTGCTGATTTTGAAACTGGGCACACAAAAGCAATTTATAATGTAGTTAATAACAGATTTATACAGTCAAAAGAATTGGCCTCTCTGCTGCAATTGCATTTTTTGAACGAAATATTGAACTTTTTTATTTTTCTCGGAAATGGTACAAGATATAAATGAGTAAACTAACTTTTTGTAGAACCTTTATAACTGCAGGAACTATTCATTAAACATCTTTTTGTATCTGTTGTTTTCAAGAAAAATGCGAAAATTCGATTTTATGAAAAAAAATTCTCCTGGCCACAAAAGTTATTTAGCCCGCATAAAATTTACAAGGTATTTTTCTTCTGATAGCACAAATTTAAAAAAAAACTTGGCAAAAAATATAAGTATGGGTTTTTTGAGAAAATCGACTTTTAATAATTTCAGGAAAATGCCCACCATTTTGTTCATTCAAACCATTTGGTAAATGTTTTTGCGGATTTCAACATAAGGCGATAAAATCTACCAGAATCTGAAAAGAAATCCTAAATATCGTAATTAGGTCAAAAGTTATATAAGTTTAAAGAAAAAATTGGGATTTTTTTTATAAACAAAGCAAAAAATGCAAATACGCATAACTTCGTAAAAATAAATTTGTCACAAATCGCAAACTGATCGCCTAATTTCCTCTAAAAAAACAACATACTTTGTTCCCGAGAAAATCTGCGACTTCGAGTGTAGAACCTGCCTGATTTGAAATAAATTCGGTCTATTATATATTATATTTCCACACAAGGTAGTAAAAAAATTCTTATATTTTGCAAAATGACGCGGAATTAATACAAGTTTAACATACTTTAACAGTATTAAAAAATCTTGGAGCTTAGTTATTGAATGTTCTTCCTTAATGTGTTGATTTAAAATCTCAGAAACTATATGTAAGTTTTTCAAAGTGAATTCTGCATACCTCATAATAGGATGAATCCAAAGAATCATAAGAAAGCCAGTGAAGCTTGGATGTCTCATGTGACCATAGAAGCGCCTCAATTCTCTAGACTTCATACTCATTGGGCAAGGTCTACAAGAAATCTTGTACCAAACTTGTTTTAATCCAACCAACTCTGACATATCCATCATCAAACAACCACTATATATGACAACCCAACCCAGAACATGAATCGCTGCAATTAATAGCCACATTTTGGAATATGGAGTTGTGTTGATGTTCCAAAGCGTCACCAATGATACAGGCACCCAAGTTTTAATCATCAAATGAAGAACAGCTGCGCTACATGCGTTATACACGCTTCGGTCGAGATCTTCTATTTTTAAGGCAGAGTAGATTCTTTTAACGAAATCACTAGCCATAACGGAATGCTGAAGTATGAAGGCACTTATGAGGCAGGTGTCTATCAAGAAATTCCATAACATAGTAAGGACTAAATTGTCATCTGAAAAATGTGAAGATTGGAATTTTAATTATTGTCATCTCAGTTTTCTCTCTACTTTCAAAAATACGACCATGGTGTCTACTCATATCCTGGAAAAAAATTCTATGACAATTCCAGGGATCACCAGACAAAAAAAAAACATAAACAAAACGATTTTTCAACAAAATAATTAAATTTTCAGCCAAAGTAACGAATTTTCAACCAGAATTATGAATCTTCTACTAAAATAGTTGAACTTTTAACAGAAAGTTGACTTTTCAACTAACATGATGAATCTTTAACGGGAATAGATGAATTTTAAACCAAGAAGATTAATTTTCTATCAGAAAAGACGAATTTTCAACAACATATATGAATTTTCAAGTAAATAGTTGGATTTTCAACTTAAAAGGATCAATTTTTAACCAAAAATGGAATAGATGAATTTTCAGTTAAAACAATTTATTTTTAACAAAAAAAAAAAAGAATTTTCAACAGAATAGTTGAAATTTCGGCAAAATGAATCAAATGTTTCTTATTGTATTTCATTTAATTTCAGAGTAAAAAATACACAATATTGGAATACATTTTTTAGAAATCTTGAAAAGTTAAAGATGACTGGTATTTTCAAATAATTTCTTGACTATAGTGCAAATTTTGCTTTTCAATTACGAAGTGTCAAGGCTCACCGGAAATATTTGTCTAACGTTCATTGAATTTCAAAGAGCCTAGCCGCCCTTTTCCAGCTCTCACGGGCTTACCGAAAATATTTGTTCTACGCTCACCGAATTTCGGTGAACCTAGACACGGTTTCTTAAATATTACGAATATGTCTTATAGAAAAAGAAAAAAAAACAAATTTCTAACTTATAATTCGAAAAGGAGATGCAATACAAAGTTATACAACAAATAATAATCAAGAATTTTACCTGATTCTGGACGATTGACAATTTTTTGATTATCATACTGGTTTGATAAGAAATACATAAAGTTGCACAGGACGTAAAATGTATACAGAAAACTGCTCCCCCAGACAGTAAAACGCAAAGTTTCCAAAAGCATTTTAACAGCTCTGGAAAAGAATTTATATAGATATCAAAATATACTCATGAATCTAATTTGGAATGACGTTATTCTTGTTACGAAAAGGGAAAGCAATGAAAACCGCTGGGTGCTGACACCGTTACAGTTACATGACAGCAGTGTATTTATAGGTTAGACGTCACCTGCCAGTCAGAATAGCAAACAATCCAAACAATCAATTTTCTGCGTCCTTCGTCTGCTACTAGGACGAGCGGATCATCGTACAGTGTTTCACAGTGTTTTGAGCAGCCCCCTGGAACTCTGAGTTGAAAATGTACTATGTGTTGACGGTGGCCGTGTGGTGGCGCCAGCTATGCACTTGGCCTATGATCGTTGCAAATGCATGGCAAAATGTTAATATTGAATTTAATAACATATTTAAAATAATATAATGACAGTGTCAATTAATTTTTAAGTGTTTTTAGTGATCTTTCCCTGGCGGACCGGCCGAACGCAAACATTACGCTACAGCGTAACGGTAAAGTAATATGGCATAATAATTGATAAAAGAAACAAAATTAATATGTAAACTGTTGCAATTATAATAAA